>JACXGM010026803.1:0-14734 GCA_016801145.1 Umbra pygmaea
TAATTGTTAGTCACGGGTGGGTTGAGTTAGTAATTAGTATGTGTTTGTATATAGTCATGGTGTTCTCCCCTTGTCTCTTGTCGATTAATGTTTCCCTGTACGCGTTCCTGTTCGTGCCTTATCTATACATTTGTAAAGCCCCACGCGGCAGTATTGTTTTGTTTTGAATAAAGTACATTGGATTATTGAACCTTCGCGCTTGTCTCTCAGCATTGAACGTGACAGGTGGACTGTTTAGTTTTGCTTCTGGGTTGGAGAACTTGTGACCACCGAGCTGTGGAGCCACAGTTTGGGTGGGGCTGCTACTGGCTCACAAGTTTGTTTTAAATAGCTCAGCAGTTTTTGAGCTGAATGCGTTGTGTCCCCATTGTGCCTGTTTTATTAAATAAAGTATAATTGTAAACTGGGAACCACGTGTTTTGTCTGTCGAGGGGAACAAACCTGTGTTTTGATTAGTGTAAAATGATTCGTTGGGTGCAATTCCCAATGTGGCGTTGTCGAGCAACCTAGGATTTACATTGAGAGCCTTTCACATTGCCAAAATTATATAGAAAATGTATAACACAGTCTTATGAATGTTAATTGAAGCATATTCTTAGACAAATGTAGATTGTCATGCCACAAAACCTGACTTTTCAGAAGTCCAGGACTTTCAATAAATGTTTGTGTGTTTCCATGTGCATACATGCATTTTACTTTTTACCCTTGTTCAAAGAGGTAAGTTGATTAAGAACTAATTTTTATATAGAGCAATGTCCTAGACTTGTAACCCGTGGACTTGTATCACAGGAAATGTGTATCTAAGGATAGGCAATAATAAAAGAAAAGAACAGACTCTTATGATCGATGGTGTATTGTATTGTTAATGAATTATGAAAATGGGTTTACAGGACAATTCCAGAGTAAATAAAACATTTTAATATCGTATTGTTAAACGATAACCTAGACTAATTAACTTCATATAGAGTGCTGTTCCTGTTTTTTTTCTTTCAAAAAAAGCCGAGTACAATTTGGTTGCTTCTGTATCGGATTTTACTTGAAATACAATAATATACATTCAGAATTCAATGCGAACTTTGCTCCTGCGCACTGCGAGTTGTGTCAGTGGAGTCGAAATCAGTGTAAGGACCTTTGCTACTGCTATACATTATACTCTGCAATTTGAAACATTTACTACAAGTTACTATATTGTTTCAGAGCTCTTAAATCATACAACATCCTACATGGATCCTTTATTCATTTTACATTCTTTCCTCCAAGTATTCACACAATTACAAGATGCTACATTGGAGCTAATAACGGCTAACCCCAGCCAAGTAGATGGTAAATCAGTTCCTTACCTGTGATAATTTGGTCCTCCATCTGGGCTGGCTGTTTTTTCAAAAACACTTTGGTTTATTTGAACGTCGAACCTCAAATGATCTAACAAACAGATGTAATCATCTTCTTGGCAGGAGATGGTTAAAAGCAAAAACATTTCCTTGTCCCACTCTTAAAAGGTGCATATACTGCCACCCACTGTACCACAGTACACCTATTCATGAACAGAGTACGCAGCTTTATGATATCCTCCCCATGTAGTTTCATTCATTCATCAGTGATTATTTAAATACCATGGCAAATAAAAGCCTAATTCAACGGTACCTGTTGTCTGTGTCCTTGCTCGCACCTACGACCTCATACCTCTTTTGCTGACATCAGGGTGTCCTGTGCAGTGGGTTTGACATCCCACTCCCCTATGAGCAGAGCGTAACAAATGGGGGCACGTCCAGGATGTCACTCTTCACTGCTCAGGCACCTCTGTGGTTGGTGATTGAGGTGTGGAGTTCGGGTGTGAGTAGGGACTAGGTGGTTCTGAGTAGGTAGCATTGTTATTTGTCTAGTGTGTATTTGTGTGTTTCGTAGCATTTTCATTGTCTGGGTACCTGATGGCTGCATCTGCTGTCACTGCATTTATTGCCCATTCTTTGGAGTTGTTGGTAGGGTTGCGCAAAACATACCTGTGCGCTGTTGCAGACCACTACCACATAGAGGTTAAGAAAGCTTCCCTCAAGGCTGAGTTGTTTGGAGCTGTGCAGTGTACTTTATTAGAACTGGGAATTCTAATTGTAAAGGAGGATGAGGATGTAGTCACAGGAGGCACCTAATATAATTCACGCAAAAAACATGATTCACACATGCGTAGACGATTTCACATGCATGAAACCTAATTCATGTACACAAAAAAATTATGTGCATGAAAAAAAAAATATTCCCAAAAACAATTCACATGCGCAAAATATAAGTATACAAACGTAAAATACATTTTACAAACACAAAACACAATTCATAGATCTACAACTAGTTGCAAAATGTTTCAAATGTTTAAAATGTATCCATGTATCCATGAATCTGAATGTACAAATCGTCATTCATGTGTGAATCACCTCAGATTTTTGTGTGTGTGTTTTTGAGACTTTCCTGGCAGAGCTCTCCTCCCACGTGGGTCAGTTGTACTCTTTAGCAAATCAGATCCACCTTTCGCGCAATATGGATTAATTAGAACATAAATTAAGCCTTTACATCAGTAATCCAGCATGGCGAACGAAGAACGGGATGTGAAATAAAATGTTTTTGGACAATAGTGTATTGTGACTGAAAACTTAATGAGGACATTATTGATAAAGATCCAATTTCCCGAGTATAACAAAGCACATTGTTTAGCCTAATCAGGGGAATATACTTTTCCATTGGTCATGCATATATATCTGGATACCACGTTACGTTCAGAAATCATAGAGTGAATCTTCAATGATTAAATATTGTAACTGTTTCACCAGTGATCAAATAAAATGACCACCATTTTTAAAACATTATACTGTATTCCTGTCATTCTGTTTGTCTTGGGGAACACCAGCCTTGCTCCAGTCAGGTCCATCTCCGGCATCGTGCTGCCCAAACCAAGCACAACGTATGTCTCTTAAGTGACTACAGCCATTAAAGTATGTTATAAAGTGAATTGTTGATTTAACATTAACTCATGTAAGGTTCTTGAATTTAATTTTTAGTTTGACAGGCATTATCATTAGTGGAATCAGCTGCAAAGGCTCTTATTGATGTGTTAGCCAGGGGCCTGGCTCCATCCAGATATACAGGTCCTTCTCAAGAAATTAGCATATTGTGATAAAGTTCATTATTTTCCATAATGTAATGATAGAAATTAATTTTTAGATTCATTGCACACCAACTGAAATATTTCAGGTCATTTATTGTTTTAATACTGATGATTTTGGCATACAGCTCATGAAAACCCAAAATTCCTATCTCAAAGAATTAGCATATTTAATCTGACCAATAAAAGAAGTGTTTGTAATACAAAAGAAAATGAAAGTCAACCTTCAAATAATTATGTTCAGTTATGCACTCAATACTTGGTTGGGAATCCTTTTGCAGAAATGTCTGCTTCAATGCGACGTGGCATGGAGGCAATCAGCCTGTGGCACTGCTGAGGTGTGATGGAGGCCCAGGGTGCTTCGATAGCGGCCTTAAGCTCATCCAGAGTGTTGGGTCTTGCGTCTCTCAACTTCCTCTTCACAATATCCCACAGATTCTCTATGGGGTTCAGGTCAGGAGAGTTGGCAGGCCAATTGAGCACAGTAATACCTCTGTGAGCCAATAATCATTTAGCATACTTGCGTAAAATGATTAAGTCACCGGCGATTGGCTGTCTAACGCAACTTAAAACACGTCATGTGAAAGAGACACCACCACGCAGAGGATTTCTGAAGATACTTGCAGTCGTATACAGTTTAACGTTACTCTTTGACCAGGCAGCATCTTTGTTTTTCCGACATAACGGTAAGGTTACAAATTTTGGAATACTTGACAGAAGTGTAATTTCACTACTTAAACCGAACACATAGGTTTACTACTGCCGTTGTTGCACTCATTTCGATCGACAATCGAAACTCAATTATTTTCCCCGTAACGTTGACTACTCTAATCTATGCTAGCTTGTGCTGCTAGTCGATTGCTCTAGTTAGCTGTCTATTAGGAAAGATAAGATTGGTGCCATAGAGCAGTCACAAGGGTTATAAATTATGCCGGTAAGTACTCAATTTATATTACTCCAGCCTAGTTTTTAAACGCCGTGGTTTGAACTCAGTTATTAGGAAATATCAACACAACACTCTTTTTTAATTGTATTGGATGTTGTGTGTATTCAGCATCGTAATCTGAACAAAAAAAACAAACAAACAAACAGCCAGCCCCTGAAGGAACACAGCACTACTTGAGCTGAAAACAACCAGATCATCCGCATACATCTCCAATCATACACCCAGTGTTACAACAACATTTCACAGTTGAATGTTTTTGTATGTGGCCCTACGCTAAAGTCAAGTAACGACGCTATAATATAAAAGACCGTTGCCGTGCTTTCGTCACTCCCTTATCCCTCCTACCAGTTCCTATGCCCACTTGACCAATGCGAATGCAAATAGCAAAACCGGTGTTGGGGGAGAGTAGTTAGTAGAACTGTTTAGAAGTGGACTGTTCCTATAACCACCTATTGTATACTGTATACCAATACAGAATCTTTTAGCCTGGATAACCTTTTTTACTGTTATTGTCAGAAAAAAGAATGAAACATTATATTGTTATGTTTTGTGCTTTACTAGTAAACAATTAAGGTGTAATTTAAAGTTTTGGGTTTACTGTATTCTGTTGGTGTTGAAATGGATTTTAAAAAATATGGTATCGAAAAAAGTATCGTTAAGGAACCGGTATCGAAACTGAGGTATCGAAATTGGCACTGGATCAAAAGATTTTGAACGATGCCCAGCCCTACTCTTGCTTGAGGGTGTCAATGATGGCCTTCTGGACAGCAGTCAGGTCGGCAGTCTGATTGCGGTTTTGAGTAATGAAACAGGCTGGGAGTTTTTAAAAGCCTCAGGAATCTTTTGCAGGTGTTTAGAGTTAATTAGTTGATTCAGATGATTAGGTTAATAGCTCGTTTAGAGACCCTTTTCATGATATGCTAATTCTTTAAGAGGAATTTTGGGTTTTCATGAGCTGTATGCCAAAATCATCAGTATTAAAACAATAAATGACCTGAAATATTTCAGTTGGTGTGCAATGAATCTAAAATATATGAAAGTTTAATTTTTATCATTACATTATGGAAAATAATGAACTTTATCACAATATGCTAATTTCTTGAGAAGGACCTGTATAAGCATGACCAATGGAAAAATACATTCCCCTAATTAGGGTAATAGAAAGCCATTGAGAGAGTTGTGTCAATGGAAGGTAAACAAATGCTACAGTCACATGGTACGGTCACGTGGTTCATAGGCCTCAAAAGTTCCAAGCTGTTTTTTTATACATTGAAGTCTATGGGAGCAGCTGTATCAACAGCAATTTTTGGTATGATCTATAATATGAAAGCTGTTTAAAGTGCTGTAAATTGATGATTTAGATTGTCTGTAATATATACAACATAGCATTGCAGCATATTATGGTAAAATTTACCTGAAATTCAGTAATTCAGTTATTCCTGTAAACAAATAGGCAACCCAGATAGCAAACGAACTCTGCCCAGGATCCACCCCGGAGGTATCATAGACCGCAAAACAGGTCTGGATCGGACTCCACTTACACAGCGGATCCGGGACGGACAAGGATCGCAGATCCAGAGGAAGCAGCTGCTTGGCCAACTTGCCCCAGATGTGGGTCGGATCTGGGCCAAAATTTCTTGCTGTCTGGGAGCTCATCCGGATCCGATTTAGATTGCAGAAGCAGAAATTGTATTTGTTTTGTAGCAGTAACTTAATTTTAATAATTAATTTACATTTTTGAGTGATGTAAGTTACTGCTACAAAACAAACCAAAATTCTGCTTCTGGAATTACTGTTTCACAGTAAAAGGATCCGCAATCCTTGTCCGTCCCGGATCCGGCCCGCTGTGCAAGTGGACCCGTATTGCGGTCTATGATGCGGATCTGGCCCGGAGTCTACTGCTATCTGGGAATGGACTTATTAAAACTTTAACATTTAAAAAAAGCAATTATTGGGCATATGTTCACATCTTTCTCTTTGCCAGCTTGTTGTACAATGGTTGGATGTGCAGCATGGGGGTGCACCGCCCGCTCAGAGAAGGGGGTCAGGATGTTTGGCTTTCCTGCAGAAATTGAGAGAAGGAAGAAATGTTTAATCAAAGTGAGCAGGAGTAATCAGTAATCTGGCAATCTGGACTATCACAGGAGATGCCAAAAACAAGCAATTATGCAAGGCAGTACTGTGAGGATATTGTATTCAGTAGCATTTATAAAACACCCTTCATGTAAAACATCAAATATGGTGCAATTAACAGCTACAAGATATGATCTTATATGGTATGTTCTTGTGGAGATGGTACAGGTTTTTGTTTGTGCATAAATTAATATAAAAATGAACAAATGTTACTCTACTGGCACATTTTGAGGCAAGTCAGTTTGAGGTCAAACAAGGGAAAGACTAGACTAAAAGCAGATGCCATACCTTCCATCTTTGCACATCGCTCCAATGTGAAAAAAGAAGAGTTCCTACACCAAGAGACAACTATGCACCTGTCAATCTAGCTCAGATTAATACTGAGCACATTTCCATAGCTAAAGCTGACACAGGTATATAACTTATATTTTTGCATTTATTTTCCTATTGACATTACTAATTGTGTCCTTCAACAATAAAATTGACATGTATTCTTCCTACATCAGTTACATCACAGATTTATAGACTGCAGTCAAGCCAGCCGCACCTCGAAAATACACGGTCAAGCCAGCCGCACATTTCTTTTGTGTGTGTGTCTAATCGTGCACTTATGATATGGGTACGATATGGGTACTGGGAGCGGTCAAAAGGGATGTAAAGACATTCATAAAGCCTTTTTTTATACTTTGATGATTTTCTTCAATGGCTTTGGTTCACAGTGACCCAAATTAGTTTGATGCTATTTTCCCTCTTATTAAAACACAAATAATACAATTTCATGATTAAAAAACGATTTTCTTTTGATGTGTGAAAGCACAATGGCTTGTCATGGTTCCGCACCGCATACAAACTGCACGACGCACCGCATCCGCACTGCAGACAGAGTATGTCTGAAACGGGCATGATGAAGTAGTGAACCGAGATGAGGCAACTCTCTCTCAATGGCTCTGAGGGGGGTCATTCTATGAAAATGGTGGCTTTCCTGTCCCAGCCTGAACCACCAGGAAAAACACTTAAAAAAAATATATGCTTTTTGTTTTAACTGAATTGTTTTATTGTTAATAAAACATATGTAAGACATTTATATTGCAAACTATTTTTTTTAAATATTGTAGAACATGGTCACTACCATGAAATTGGCTTGTCCCTCGGGTCAGGAGTCGTGGTTTAGTGACATATTTTGAGTAAAAAAATATATTTTTCTCCCTCTTTAAATGTTATTATACAAAGGAAAGTAGTGCAGTTATATAGGTGGACTACTTAAAAAACTAAAAAATAAATTAAATATTATAAATAATTTACAGGGCATAGCTGTCCCTCAATTTCATGTCACTGGTGTTACAATTTATAAAAAAAGGTCAAAGGTTCATTGAAGGCAAGACTGTTTTGAAAAGGACATGGTGAGTTTGCACTCTCTCTTCATCTTTTAGCAATTTGATAAATAATTTGATAATTTCATGCGAGGACTTAAGATGTGTCACTGGTGCTGTACAGTTTAAAGTAAAGGGAAGGGGAAATTTGATTAAAATATTCGTTCAAATTGCATGATTAAGTGATTTATTTACAATTTAAGAAATGTGATTTGAGCTACTGTGGCCACCATCTTAGATATGCCATCTTGTCTGCAGATTTGTCACTGGTGTTATTGTCACTGGTATTACTGTTCCCACTGGTAACACCAGTAACATGACGATAACACCAGTGACAATCAATTATACCACTAACCTTTTTCTCAACGTAAGGTTTCATAAAAACCTCAACAATTATTTTAATAAAGACTTATTAGTATTTTATTAGTGTTTCAATATTGCAAACACATAATATGGCTTTCCTGTTGACAGATATGGTGAAATTAAGTGCTGCTGAAAAGCAAAGACTCTACAGACAGTGCAGTCCTGTTGTTCTTTTCAGTGCTGTTGGGAAAACAGTTTTAGTTTGCATTCAATGTTTGTGTTTTTAATGTTCTAGTGGGCATGTTTTATATGTTTGCATGACAATGTTGTGTTATGAAAGACACATTTTAGTCAATAGGCTTCATCCTTCAGTCTTAATCTGACCAATAACCTTCATTTTATTGTTCATATAAAATTCACACATTTTATGAAATCTGGAATTGTGTAATGTAATATATTACTAATAAATTGAAAAAAAATGTGTTTGAAATAATTTTTTTATGTCATTGGTTTCACTGGTGTTTCACTGGTGTTACTGCATGGCATATTGGTGTTCTGGCATCAGAGCTGCCCAGTTTCATAGAATATGGTTTTGTATCTACCTAACTGTTGCTGCTTTTTAAGGATATAGTCATTCAATTTTGATCACTCAACCTCAATTATTTCTAATGTTACAACAAAAAACACAATGGTAGAGATAGAAAAATGTCACACAATAGAACTTTACACATACCTGTTTAAAGTAAATTATTATTAATCAAGACAATTTCATAATATTACAATACGTTTTTCTGTCTTTGATTATGTATGTAAATATAATAGTCAAATTACATACTGGAAAGCCTGAATTGTCATCTAAAATATAGGTGACACCAGTGACAAAAAGGCAGCACAAGCATTTTTTTATGTAATGTAGTAAAAATATCAAAATACATTAAAGGTTCAATGTGTAATAGTTCTGAGGATCTATTGACAGCAGTGGCGGGCCGTGGTTTTTACACCTAGTCCTTCAATATCTTCCCGAAATTAAAACGCATTATAATAACCTCACAATGACTTTCTAGGGCTTTTGTATATATTATACAAAAAATAAATAGGCTACATCGTTTTTCCTTTAAGTTATATATTTCTTAATGTTAGTCAGAACTCAGAAATACCACTATTTTGTTCACCCAGAAGTTTTGCAAACTACCGACATTTGTCTTTCCTCCCTGAAGGTGGCTTTCAGAGGCTAGGTCTGCACCAAATATTAGGCTACATGAAAATAACAATGAGAAAAACGATATCGCATTGCACCATTTGAACTCTACTGGACAACTGCTGAGGAAAATAGTTTTTTTCAATAGCTAACGGTGGCTCCGTCTTTGGAATGATTATGCATTTTAGGCGCATTTAAATTGCTTTTCTTTCTTTTTTAAATAGCAATAAAGACAGTTTTACAGCTTTATAAGCATGGTTTCTGAATGACGAAGTAGACTGTTGTTATCATCAATATGAAATATATTCATAGGGCTGAACATTTCCATTGAAAAATTTACGTGAATCAGATTTACAACTATGGCCATCTATGGCTAATCTGTAAAGCGCAACGCTTGCATAGCACCAGCATAACGCTCTTAAATGTGGAGGAAGTATCGACTTGGAGTATCAGGACTTTTTTCACTAGTACAAGTACTAGTACTTATGCCCAGTATTGGGCCGATACCAAGTAGTGGTGCAACAGATCGTCATCAAACTCACCAAAGCTGTTCATTATTTGAAAATGAAGTCTGTCCTCCTTTCTCTTTTTAAAATACTTCTATTACGCGGTTGTACAGCACATCTTTGCGTTAAGTTACAACAAAAGATCTTGCCCAGTACTGAGAGTCGATCCTGCCCAGTCCTATATTCGCCACCAAAGCTACTTCATCACCTCCATCTGCCATTCTTCTAAAAGTAAAATATCTAAACAATCTACAAATTGAAAGTTAAAGAAATCGGAGACGGGTAAGCTAAGCTAGTTCTTGTTCGGAAGGCGAACTTTTTTGTACATTTTTTTGTTGAACTTTATTGAACTGCCACTCCTATCAGCAACAGAAATTATGCTGAGGTAAGGCTAGGCCTGCAGAAACGCTTTAGTTGGTCAAAGAACACACCCAACATGGTAAAGTCGAAATCTGATTGGTTAAAAGTATGACAATCAACAACATGGTCCTGATGGGCTTCAACAGCAGACAGTTTTCACTCTGAATTCTGAATGCCCCAGTCTACCCAGAGACAATACAGATGAAATAATCGTATTGGATAAAAGCTTTCATTTATATGAGCTGCGCTAAAAGCAAGGCAACTGAAAAGAGCATACTGTAGCAATGAAATTAGCTTATAGAAATATTGAAATGAACTTTGTTAAATATATATTGTGTTAATGAATAAATATATTCAAGAATAATATATGTTAAAAATATATTCTGACTATCTTTGGGCCTGCAGAGAAGGCTTTGGAGGCCCTGACGGCCCACCACTGATTGACAGAAATGCAATATAAGATCCATAACTACGTTTTCAATGGTGTGTAAAGTGAACCATTATGTTTTTATTACCTTAGAATGAGCCATTTATATCTACATTACCGCGGGCACCCCCTTCTATGGAGGTCGCTGTATTTTGTCGTCATGTTTCTACCGTAGCCCTCAGTGAACAAACAACGCTACAGAGCACATTTCATTACAACCTTGAAAGAGAAGCAGCCGAGAAAGAAGCAGCAGCAGCAGAAGAAGAAGTTGTACGTTTCTAACCATTAGGCTATAGTAGAAGCTCTTCTTTATTAGAAGTGGAATTTTGGACAATTGGGAGGCTCTAATGAGGATAAAATGTTTTCAAAGACATGCCGATGTTGCCTGTTTTCTGCTGGACAGGTAAGGTATTCCAACTTTAGCAATGCAATTGAAAACTGTTGTTTGTTAGCATTGACTAGAAGCTAGCCATAAACACTGTGAAAAGCGACTTTTCCCTTATCAGTGGTGTAAAATATATAGTTGGATTGTTGCATGTAACTTAATTCTTCTCCCTCGCTATGTTATGGCTTTGCTATGTGAAGAGAAACATGTTGGTTACGTTTGTGAGACAATCAGCTGATTAGGACTATTGACCGCAAAACAGTAACTTTAGAGTACACCCTACAGCATAACAACAATATTAGCCAGCTACACTTTTACTACCGTGTTAGAAAAAATATGTAGTTGGATTGTTTCGTGTGGTTCTCCTCTATCGCTGTGTTATGGCTTTGCTATGTAGAGAGAAATGTGCTGGTTACATTTGTGAGACAATCAGCTGATTAGTACTATTTACTACAAAACTTTAACATTAGCCTACATCATAACAGCTCATATTATACAGCTAAACTTTTCGAACTCTGTTAGAAAGAATATGTAATGTTAGTTGGATTGTTATTTCGAAAGCATGATGAAGCCAGACGAATACAGGAGCGACACAGGCAAAAATCACTGGTAAACATCAGTGTAGCTTTTCCCAGATAAAAGGCTCTAATGAAAGAAACATGTTTTCAAAGCGACTTTTTTCTTATCTTGTACTAACTAGCATGGAAACAAGCTAGGTAATGTCAGTGAATAAAACACTAACACAATGATGAACAAGTAAAATAACATTTGAAATAACATGGTTTTACTGAATAATTAAGTAAGTATAATTTCTTAATATCTCTTGAAGAAACCTCATTGCTTGACTATCTACTCTGCTGTCTCAGATGACAACATATTTTATACGACGTCGGCCACCGTAGCTTAGCTTTTGTGTTTGCAAAGGAAAGGGTTGGCCAAGAGTGACTGGCTGCTTGCAATTCACAAACCATTACACTAAATGTCACTAAAAATAACACACTGAACCTTTAAGCTGTCATTTAAGTTGATTTATAATGTTAAAAGGAACCCCGACTATTAACACACATAGGCCTAGGTATGCTACAATTGTTCTGTGTTCCTGCCACTTCAGCCCTGATGCATTTGAGGCATTTAGTTGGCTAAAAGAGCTCATAGGTGCTGATATTTACAACCGAAGACTAAAACTAAATGCTGTGCCTTAAATCTTCTCCCACAAGACGCCTAAACTTCCCCTCATAGCGAGTGAAAGCTACGCTAACAAACGTAAAAGGCAAGAGACTCTGGACACTCTCCTGTTAGGATATAAACAACCCGCTCCTACAGTTGCAGTCGCGGAAGACAAATCATTCGACACAATGCCGATCACGGAGGTAAACGACAATCCACCAAATGCTGTTAATTAATCCACAACTGTAGGCGTACAGTGTTCTCAAAGTATTACCGATGAAGGAATGAAGACAGATGTATACAAGTCGGATGCAGCGGTGCAGTGGTCAGCTGATGTGGACTACCCGGTAAAAATGGACCATACTTACATGGGTAAACATGAAATTGAGTTGGGCAAACTTGTACGGGAGGATGACGTTAGTAACTCCCAGGATCTGTACCTCTCAGATGATGAATTTAGCAAACAGAGTCAACCACAGTACAGTCAATCTGAACCAGAATACATTGTAAATTCATCTGAGTTCACTTAATCACCCAGGAATTACAAGCTTCAACTAACACACAAAGAAATTAGGCTTTTTATAGTTTTTGAGGAACAGTTAAACCAATTGCTTCAGCGTTGTTTAAAGTGTGGCTCCCTGATTGTCCAGGAAGAAGTGAAAGACCTAAAAATGTAAGGATCACAGTTGACATTAGAGCTCACATGTGCTAACAGCTGTAGTTACAGATGGCAGTCTCAATAGAGCTCACGTGATAACAGCTGTAGTTACAGATGGCAGTCTCATTAGAGCTCACATGTGCTAACAGCTGTAGTTACAGATGGCAGTCTCAGCCTACTCTGAGTGGGACCAAAGGGACAGGAAACCTGCTTTTAACAGCATCAGTTTTCTTCAGTGGCATCCATTTTGCTAAATTTGAGCATTTCTGTAGTAACATGAACCTCAAAACAATGATTGAAGACACATACACATCACTGAGGAAGAAGTTTCTGTTTCCTGTCATTAAAAAAATGTGGATAAAAGAGCAGAGTACAGTGTTAAGTACCATGAAATCACAAGAAGAATTTGTTCTCTGTGGAGATGGGCCTCATTTATTAAACTTTGCGGTGGATTTGCGTCAGAAGTGGCGTACGGACGAAATATAAGACGTGCTTACGCAAAGAAATATTCAGATTTATAAAACCATGCGCAAGCACGTCCTAAGCCGTTTTCCCTTTATAAATCACAATCAACTCTAAATGTGGCGCAGCTTTTGCGGCTGCATGTCACGCCTATAATTGCCCATAAATAGTCAGTGAAACACCCCAAAATTAATATTCATTGATTGAGAAATCATGGCAAACAGAGAGAGGAAAACCAAGAAAAGAAACTTCACTCAATGTGAAGTAGAAAATATTGTTGGCGAGGTGGAAAAGAGGAGGTAAATGTTGTTTGAAGGGCAAAGTGTGCCTATTACCAATGCCAAAAAGGCATTGGAGGGGGCGGCAAAAGGTTGCAGACACTGTAAGAAAGTCAGACCGTGGCCCAAATAAAAAGTGGTCAGATATCAGTCGATGTCAAAGCGTCTGGCGCTTCATCGCGAAAGTGTGTCTGCCACAGGTGGGGGAAAATTGGTTACATTACAGCAACATGTCTGCATCATAAATTATTTGGACATTGATTGAATGAAAATGCTTTAGATTAATGAGAGCATTTTAATTCTCGTTTGGTGCCCTTATTATGGCAACATGAGTGCAATCAATAGCAGCGATTACATATGGAAAACCGGACATAGCTGCAAATTGCGCTTTTTGTTTGCCTGTTCACCCGCAGCATAAGGAAACTTTATGTAATTATAGGACACACCAATTACACCTATTAACATGTCTGGCATAACCCGGCTAAAGGTTGGCTGTGAAATCTCAGACCTGTCAGCCAATTCCCTCTGGAAAGTGCCAGTTGCCAGAAATCCAAGTGTTATAAGGACTTGAAGTGGGACTGGCACGGCGTGGTTTCTCAGAGTGCTCCTCTGTAATGCTGGGCCCAATAGAGCACAGAGGTCCAACAGGACGCCCCGAGGAAATCGGAACCGGCTCATAAGCCACTCGTCCTCGTTTGCCAGCAAGTCTTCTTGCTGTC
Organism: Umbra pygmaea; assembly: GCA_016801145.1. Lineage (NCBI taxonomy): Eukaryota > Metazoa > Chordata > Actinopteri > Esociformes > Umbridae > Umbra > Umbra pygmaea. The sequence continues at coordinate 14,064 of JACXGM010026803.1, forward strand.
TGACAGTGTGTTCCCTCCGAATCCTTCCATTTGCCACATCTTCTAACAGCGCAAGATCAGCCATTGTGCGTCATTACGCATTGGGTTGGCATCATGGCGTTTTATGACCATGCAGGTGATTGTATCTGATCAGCTACAGATTTCGGTATTCATGTAATTGTAAATGGGATTATGCGCAAATGGAATTAATTCCAGCTTTCAAAATGGTTAAGACATCTGTCACGATGGAACAATTGATGGATGGAAATTAAACGGACTAACGGCCTACCTGAACCCCATGATTCCGTAGTTGATGACATTCATGAATACAACTTTCCCCAGTTGGTCAATGAAAACATCTATCTAACCTAATGTATGTCTGCTCCGCCAGACGGACGCATCGACAAGGATGTTTTAAACATTATTTTGTTTACCGTATTACTTATGAGGATGAATTACATAACATGGCAATATAATTACAGAACATGTTTAAGTGAGGCGCCGGGCGGGTGTGGGGATACTCACAAGCCCCCGGCTGAGCGCCGCTACGTTGGAGTTTACCCCGGTGGACGAGAGGGTTGCCTCCCTGCGCCTGCGGGTTGCTGGGGGGAAAACTCTGACTGTTGTTTGTGCATATGCACCAAACAGGAGTTCAGAGTATTCGGCCTTCTTGGAGACCTTGAATGGAGTCC
>JACXGM010026804.1:0-14733 GCA_016801145.1 Umbra pygmaea
ATCAAATTGGTCTGCATGGCTGTCATCCCAGAAGGATGCCTCTACCAACGATGATGCACAAGAAAGCCCATAAACAGTTTGCTGAAGACTAGCTGACTAAGGACATGGATCAATCAAATTTCAATCAAATTTATTTATAAAGCCCTTTTTACAACAGCAGTTGTCACAAAGTGCTTTGACAGACACCCGGCCCGAGACCCCGAAAAGCAAGCAACACAAGTGATGCACAGTGGCTAGGAAAAACTCCCTAGTAGGGACCTGGGAAGAAACCTAGAGAGAGGCCAGACTCAAGGGGGTGGCCAGTCCTCTTCTGGCTGTACCGAGTGGGGGATCAGAAGGTACACAGCCCATTGTAATAAGGTCAATCAGTGTTGAATTATTGTCCAGCAATGAAGATATGATTGGTGGACTGTGACCATAGTCTTTATGTAGCATCAATACAGTTAGGTGGTCTTGCGAAGGAAGACCGTGAAGCCGCCTGGAGATGAAAGCTGGCGTCATCGGGTGGAAACGGGATCATCAACCACAGTGACATGGGATCCAGCACAGCAGCGGGCCGGGCACAGGAAGGGGACAGGAAAGAGTCATCAGGCCACATGGCCCTGTCGCATGTTCCTAGGGTCCTCCTAGGATGAACATGACATCAGGAACATTAGAGTGGGCATACCTTGGGTCTAGTACCTTGACACAGCTCTGACCCCTGACTTGAATGATGAGAAAGGATGGGATTTGCTGGTAGTGACTCAACCAATCAGGTGGCGTTTGGAGGAGGGGGAAAGTAGTTGGTGAATGCACAGGTTTTGGGAGAAGAGTCAAGTTTTCACATTATGTGAGTTTCGTCATGTTAATCATATCAAATGAATGTAAATGTGGTTATGACTCTCATGTTTATGGTTTAGGGCAGTGGTCCTCAAACCCTTCCATGGAGGGCCTAGTGTATGCTGGTTTTTGATCTTTCCCTGCAATTAGAGCATAATTAGGATCTAGACTGCCAGGTGTGGGGAGATCCTAACCAATTACTGAGCTACTCCATCAGGCTTGTACAAGGTAAAAGTGAAATCCTGCATACACTAGGCCCTCCATTGAAGGGTTTGAGGACCACTGGTTTAGGGTAATGTAATTTAATCTCTAACAAATTTAGCTGGAATATCTTATTGACTACGTCAGCATTTTACTTGTTAACTAGCACGTACTGTAAGTGATCACCTTTGCTAGCAAGACCTAGGGCCAAACACATCAAGCCAATAGTTAGCCGTCTGGACTAGTTGGGCCAACGGTGACCGACCGTCGCTCTAGCCTGTTCGGTGTGTCCCTCACCGTCGTGGTGAGTTGGTCTCCGTTGGCATTTTTTTCAGGTGCCCGACTGGTTTCTCTGGCCGTCGGCCTGTGGGGTTGGTGACAGGGACTACTCTGATTGGCTGTACAGCTAGCTTCTTCTTCGTTGTTTTTAGGATTTTGCTAGCAAATCAGTGCTCAAAGAAAGACAGAAGTGACCAGAGCAGTAAACATATTTTCCCAGACCAAACGCACCGATGGATGTAAATCGACAAGGTCAAAAACATCTTTGGCGTGAGATAGAAAATGCACTCACAATATCAGGTAAGATAGTCTTTTTAGACCTTGAGCTCTGTAGCCAAATACATTCTTATGTTTTATATTATTGTTCGCTACTGCACATCAAACGTGTAACGCGGTAATGTTTAGTATTTCAACATTGTCACGCATGTGCTACTATTGTGCCATAACTACGATTTGTAGATGTATTAGAGTGATATTATATAATGTTGCTGCTACCACTATGTTTCTAATAAGAGAGACATGTCATACAGTTTACTTTCCTTACTGTCTCTTCTGCAGAATTTGTACTAACGCTAATAGTCTACATGCAGCACTTCTATGGAATTGTTACTTCCGCTTAGTATATCATCGAAGTAGTATACCAGTAAAAATAACGTTTGTTAACCCATTATATATACATTAATTCGACATAAGCAAAATGTTTCACAAAGTAGTATACCAGTAAAAATAATGTTTGTTAACACATTATATATACATTAATTCAACATAAGCAAAATTTTTCAATGTGTTGCTTTGTATTTCAGAAAAAGAAAAGAAGGACCCAATACCTCTGACATGCATTGGCCAGCAAAATATACGCCTCTGTGTAGATTAAAAGTAAAACCTTGTTCTTTGCTTCTTGTAGTCACTTATGTAGCATCTACATGACAAGCATTTGAATCTGAATTTGCCAGATGTGGCCACTGATTGTCCAGGTGGGGCATATCTGCATCCAGGGTTCAAAATTACATTTTTCATCCACCAGCCAAACGGCTAGTAAATGTTCAAATTTTACCAGCCACTCAATAGATTACTTTTGTTTTTTAGGCTGGTGAGGGAAGCAAATCTACCAGCCACCTGCATATTTTACCAGCATTTGACTGGTGAATGGTGCTAATTTTGAACCCTGTCTGCTGCTCTATGCACATCTAGCCTTTGATACATTCACTTTGTTTCACTCTCACATTGTCTTCCACAACCTGCTATAAGTGTTGGGGAAGGGTAGGCTGCGAAGTGTCCTTTTTTGTATCCTTCATTTGCCCGAGAAAAGGATGGGTGCATTTGGCGTTGCATTTGAATGACATTCCAAACTCGGGCAGCCTTCGTCGTGCCGAAGTGTTGAATGCGGCCTTCGAAGGGTGCAGAGTTTGATTTGAGACAGCCTTCGTAGTACTGCTGTGATGCAATCGGCTTTCAAATGTGGCCTTCGAAGGGTGCAGAGTTTGATTTGAGACAGCCTTCATAGTACTGCTATGTTGCAATCGGCCTTCAAATGCGGCCTTCGAAGGGTGCAGTGTTTGAATTTAGACAGCCTTCGTAGCACTGCTGTGACACAATCGGCCTTCAAATGTGTGAAATCAGCCTTCAAATAAGGTCTTCGGAATATGCAGCCTACACATTGAGACACAGCTAATATTTCATTTTAATAGGGGCACTACAGTATGCTTGCATTTTCCCCAAGCCAAATTTCTCAGTTTCTTAGCTAAAGGTCTGTTTTTTTTGCAATCCTGATATTGGCTACATCAATCAATCAATCAAATTTATTTTATAAAGCCCTTTTTACAACAGCAGTTTGACAGATATCTGGCCTAAAAGCCCCAAGAGCAAGCAACATTTGTACTAGTCTTTAGTCAGGTAGACTGCTATCCTACTTGAAATAAGTATTGAAAAAAAGTTGGCCAGCGACAAGATATACAGCTGCTAGGCAAATGTTTGCAGCTGCTCTGGTAGAAATTAACTTGTTGACCACTAAGCAGCTCCACATATAGCCAGTGCTCCTTTGCAAAAGCATTGTCAATCCCAGTCTAAATGTAAGATAAGTGGCATGTCATGTTAAATATTACTCATCTATTGTAATAAACATTTCACCTTTTGCTCACTTTAAAATTAACTCCCACCTGGTGTTTTCTCAGTACAAAACCACAGTTAGTTAGGTTGCAGCATACCAAATAAAATTAAATAAAACTTCCAGTTTTTGTTGACAAAGATTTTGCATTCCAGGATGCAATCAAAATATGGTCTGTTGAAAAATAATGAGAAATATTACCATTCCACTGTTACAGCATATATACAGTGCCTTGCGAAAGTATTCGGCCCCCTTGAACTTTTCGACCTTTTGCCACATTTCAGTCTTGAAACATAAAGACATGAAACTGTAATTTTTTGTGAAGAATCAACAACAAGTGGGACACAATCATGAAGTGGAACGAAATTTATTGGACACACAAACATGAAATGGAACGAAATTTATTGGACATTTCAAACTTTGGTAACAAATAAAAAACAGACAAATTGTGCATGCAAAATTATTTAGCCCTCTGTGGGCTGAATAATTCACCCCACTTTGTAGCGCCACCTTTTGCAGCTGTAAGTCGCTTGGGGTCTCTATCCGTTTTGCACATCGAGAAGCTGAAATTGTTGCCCATTCCTCCTTGCAAAACAGCTCGAACTCAGTAAGGTTGGATGGAGAGCATTTGTGAACAGCAGTTTTCAGTTCTTTCCACAGATTCTCAATTGGATTCAGGTCTGGACTTTGACTTGGCCATTCTAACACCTGGATATGTTTATTTGTGAACCATTCCATTGAAGATTTTGCTTTATGTTTTGGATCATTGTCTTGTTGGAAGACAAATCTCCGTCCCAGTCTAAGGTCTTTTGCAGACTCCATCGGGTTATCTTCCAGAATGGTCCTGTATTTGGCTCCATCCATCTTCGCATCAATTTTAGCCATCATCCCTGTCCCTGCTGAAGAAAAGCAGGCCCAAACCATGATACTGCCACCACCATGTTTGACAGTAGGGATGGTGTGTTCAGGGTGATGAGCTGTGTTGCTTTTACGCCAAACATAACATTTTCGATTTTGGTTTCATCTGACCAGAGCACCTTCTTCCACATGTTTGGTGTGTCTCCCAGGTGGCTTGTGGCAAACTTTAAACAACACTTTTTATGGATATCTTTCAGAAATGGCTTTCTTTTTGCCACTCTTCCATAAAGGCCAGATTTGTGCAGTATACGACGATTGTTGTCCTATGGACAGACTCACCCACCTCAGCTGTAGATCTCTGCAGTTCACCAGAGTGATCATGGGCCTCTTGGCTGCATCTCTGATCAGTCTTCTTCTTGTATGAGCTGAAAGTTTAGAGGGACGGCCGGGTCTTGGTAAATTTGCAGTGGTCTGATACTCCTTCCATTGCAATATTATTGCTTGCACAGTGCTCCTTGGGATGTTTAAAGCTTGGGAAATCTTTCTGTATCCAAATCCGGCTTTAAACTTCTCCACAACAGTATCTCGGACCTGCCTGGTGTGTTCCTTGTTCTTCATGATGCTCTCTGTGCTTTCAACAGACCTCTGAGACTGTCACAGAGCAGGTGCATTTATACGGAGACTTGATTACACACAGGTGGATTCTATTTATAATCATTAGTCATTTAGGTCAACACTGGATCATTCAGAGATCCTCACTCAACTTCTGGAGAGAGTTTGCTGCACTTTATTTGTTAAAAAGGTTTGAAATATCGAATAAATTTCGTTCCACTTCATGATTGTTTCCCACTTGTTGTTGCTTCTTCACAAAAAAAAATACAGTTTTATATCTTTATGTTTGAAGCCTGAAATGTGGCAAAAGGTCGAAATGTTCAAGGGGGCCGAATACTTTCGCAAGGCACTGTATTATGAACTTTTTCAGACATTACTGAACAAATATTATAGATGTATCCCCTTTAACAATAGTGTCCTAAAATAAACGTAGTGGACTATCTTCCTGCGTGTGGCTCTGTCTCCTCATTCTCCATTCATGACAGATTAACCCACCATCCATAGAGCCAGCAGGTCAACCAGAAGCTACAGGGGCTACAGCTGCAGACGTGGTCTCCAACTTTCACACACATCAGGCCATGCTAGAGCGCCTGGGATTAGCTATGGACAGTGTGCTACAGTCAATTAAAGCGCTGGAAGCGTGTATTAGCCCGGTTGTTTCTCTGCCTGTTGCACCTACACCCCCGCCGCTGTGGCAGGTTCTCCGGGTTTAAACCCCACGGGAATTCACCTGTCTCTCCCGAAGGATTATAACGGGGCCGCTTCGAGATGCCAGGGGTTCCTGCTACAATTGAGCATTTATTTCATCACGACGGCTCCACAGGCCAGCGTGCGGGATAGGGTGTCTGCGTTGATCTCGTGTCTCTCCAGACGTGTATTGGAGTGGGCAATTGATGCCTGGAGGGACAACAACCCCGTGATCAATGATTACGAGACATTTACCCAATTATTCCGGTCTGTATTTGATCATCCCCCTTAAGGCCAGGACATGGGTGAACGCCTTGTTCACCTTCACCAGGGGAAACGATCTGCGCAGGAGTACACATTGGAGTTCCGGACGCTGTATGGCTACAGGGTCCTATTGGAACGACCGGGCCCTAATCGACCACTTCCGGTGCCATCTTAGAGAGGATGTTCGACAGGAGATGACCTGCCGTGATACATCGTTGGGGTTTGACCAAGTCGTCGACATGGCCATCTAACTTGACAGCATCCTCCAGGCACGAGGACGCACCGGAAGTGTGTACTCTACATCAGCAGGACCAGCGTTCTGAGTTGTTCCTATGGAGATAAATGGGCATTCAGGACACACAGAGGGGTCCCAACAGACGCCTGGAGCAGTGCACCTTTTTTGGCAAAAGGGGGCACTATGCGGCCACTTGCCACCTGCGTCTGTCAGGACCAGGATGCGGCAGCACAGGCACCCTAGGACCACCCCATGTACCTTCATCTTCTCTGTCTAACAACACACAGATGACAATAACCGTACTGTTTCCAGACTATTTGTCTCGGTTATTGTATTTCCATGGACGGGGTGGAGATTGAATCGGACTGAGTCAGTGCCGTGCCTAATTGGCAGACCCGACCACAGTGAAAGCAGTACAACGGTTTCTAGGTTTTGCCAATTATTATCGGAGGGTCATTTGTGGCTTTGGCAAGGTGGCAGCCCCTATCACGTCCCTGCTGAAGGGAGGGCCGGCCAGGTTGCGGTGGACCCCTGAGGCAGATGGTGCCTTCACTTCCCTGAAGGCGCTGTTCCCAACCGCACCTGTGTTGGCACACCCTGACCCGGCGTTGCAGTTCATCGTGGAGGTGGATGGTTCTGAGAGTGGAGTAGGCGCAGTACTGTCGGGACGGTCGGGCTCACCAGCTAAGTTGCGTCCCTGCGCCTTCTACTTGAGGAAGTTAACACCTGCCGAACGGAACTACGAGATCGGCAATAGGGAACTGCTCGCCATTGGCAAGGCTCTGATGGCATGGAGGCAATGGCTTGAGGGGGCTAAACACCCTTTTATCATTCTGACGGACCCCCCTAACCTGGAGTACATACGAGCGGCGCGGAGACTGAACCCTCGCCAGGCGAGGTGGGCTCTGTTCCTAGCCAGTTTCCCGTTTTCCATTTAGTGTATTCCGGGTAGTAAGAATGGTAAGGCTGATGCCTTTTTCCTGACTACGACACGGAGGATAGAGTAGAGGAGAATAGCTCGATCGTACCCGCAGCATGTATACTCGCTCCCGTTATGTGGGAGCTGGATGCTGATATACAACAGGCATTACGCACTGTCGATATTCCAAAGTGGGGCCCTGTTAATTGCCAATGTGTCCCTGAATCAGTTAGGGACAGACTCATACATTGGGCACACACCACTCCTTCCTCTGGTCATCCTGGGATCGGTCGTACCAATCACTGCTTGACTGCCAGGTATTGGTGACCCACCTTAGCTAAGGACGTGCAGGTTTATGTTTCCTTCTGCTCGGTATGTGCCCAGAGTAAAGCACCGCGGCATCTACCTTCAGGGAAATTAATGCCTCTCCCTGTTCCACAACGGCCTTGGTCGCATTTGGCTATAGATTTCATTATGGATCTACCCCCCTCGGAGGGTAACACTGTGATCTTGACTGTTGTAGAGAGGTTCTCCAAGGCTTGCCATCTCCTACCTCTGCCTGGTGTGCCTACGGCCCTGCAAACTGCAGAGGCCCTGTTTACTCACGTCTTCCGGCACTATGGCATCCCAGAGGAAATAGTGTCGGACCACGGCCCCCAATTTATGTTGCATGTCTGGAAGGCATTTATGGAGAGGTTGGGTGTTGTGGTATGCCTTACCTCTGGGTTCCATCTTGAAGCCAATGGGCAGGTGGAATGCGTCAATCAGGAAGTGGGCAGGTTCCTGCGGTCATATTGCCAGGACAGGGCGGGGGAGTGGTCTCATTTTCTGCCCTGGGCTGAGTATGCTCAGAACTCCCTGCGTCACTACTCCACCAATCTCACGACATTTCAGTGTGTTCTTGGTTTTCAGCCTGTCCTGGCACCATGCCATCTGAGCCAGACAGAAGCACCTGCGGTCAACGATTGGTTCAGGCACATGGAGGAGACGTGGAATGCCACCCACGTTCGCCTTTAGCGCCACCGTCCGTCGTCACAAGCTCCAGGCGGACCGTCGATGCAGGCCCACCCCGGAGTTCTCTCCGGGGGATCTTGTCTGGCTCTCAAGCCGGAACCTGCCCCTCCGCCTGCCCTGCCGGAAGCTGGGTCCGTGGTTTATAGGGCCCTTTGAAGTCCTGAGGAGAGTCAATGAGGTATCCTATCGTATACAGCTCCCTTCTCACATGCGTATTCACCCTGTGTTCCATGTGTCTCTCCTCAGGCCGGTGGTGGAAGGCCCTCTTCATGAGGCCGGGGTGTTGGGGATCCCCCCTCCTCCGTTGGAGATCGACGATGACCTGGCCGTCACTGTTCGGGCTATCCTAGATTTGAGATGGAGCAGGGGTGGTCTCCAATACCTCGTGGATTGGGAGGGGTACGGTCCTGAGGAGCGGAGCTGGGTGCCGGCTGGGGATGTCCTGGACCCCGGCCTCCTTCGCGACTTCCACCTGCGCTGGCCGGATCGGGGCGCCGCGGGAGCTGCGCATCAGCGGGGGGGTACTGTCAGCATGGGAGATATGGAGGCCCCCTCTAATGGCGCATCCTGGATCCGCCGCTCGGCGACACCTGTCTACTAAAGCCACCGCTCCACCTCCCGCTCCACTAGATTATGCACAGCTGGGGCTACTAGCCAATTAAGGCTTGCCTTAATAAATATCTGTTCCTGGGATTGGGGTTTGTGGGTTAATGTTCATGCTGTCAGTGTGGCATTCTATTCTATTCTGTTATAGATTAAAGTACTTATATATTAGGACTGTTACTTTGGAAGTTGAGTTATTATACTAGCTTTGTATGCTGTATTATTTCGCCTTACCTGCGTTTTCGCTTCTGACGACATCCTAAAATAAACGTAGTGGACTATCTTCATGCGTGTGGCTCTGTCTACTCATTCTCCATTCGTGACAAGCATGCTGTCAATTCACTGTTAAGGATTATTTTTGTCTGTGACATTTTAATAATTTTACTATTTAAGTAATATGTTGTGAAATTAAAATAGGTGTATACCAAATACTTTTGTCAATGCTTACCAGAGATCACATCCTGTGAGTGGAGTAGCCCAGGGATCTCATGGAGGGAGATACAATTGGTTGCACGATATATGGTTTTGGTGGTTAATTATAAAACATGATGCCCTTACTTCATCCAGCTCAACCTGGGTCGAAGGCCAGAGAATGTTTTGCCTCAACAACATAGACATTCAGATCTTAACAGCATAGTTCAGTAACCAGCGTTATAAGAAAAAGAAAAATATGTGTTTCGAAGGACACTTACCACAACATCAACAAGCCTACTACCACTGGACAATACTGAAATGCAGCAGTGTCTTAATCACACTTTGGATTTATATTAAACTGGGGAGAAAAACTGCATAAAAGAAAAATAGAGGAAAATTGGACTTTGCATTAATTAATATAAATTAATTAATACAAACTGTTACACTTCCCTAACAAAGATACTATATATTTTTTACTCCAAAGTAAGTGTAAGTATACGTTTTTCATCATTTGGTTCCATTACATTTTCTTACAGTAAAATCATTATTTTCTCTTTTAGGTGTTTAACGACCCGATCCATGGCCATATAGAGATGCATCCTCTTCTGGTCAAGATCATCGACACCCCTCAGTTCCAGAGGCTCCGCCACATTAAGCAGATGGGAGTAACTTACTTTGTCTACCCTGGAGCCTCCCACAACCGCTTTGAACACTCTATAGGGTATGTAGCAGTCTGCTAGTGCACTTCATATAGGGTATATATCAAAGTCTGGTAGTGCACTCCATATGGTATGTAACAGAGTCTGCTAGTGCACTCTAAAGGGTATGTAATAGTCTGCTACTCCACTCCATAGGGCATTTAGCAGAGTCTACTACTGCACTTCATAGGGTATATAGAGTCCGCTAGTGCATTCCATAGGGTATCTAGAAGAATCTGCTAGTGCACTCCATAGGGTATTTAGCAGATTCTGCTAGTGCACTCCATAGGGTATGTAGCAGTCTGCTAGTGCACTCCATAGGGTATGTAGCAATCTGCTAGTGTACTCCATAGGTTATGTAGCAGAGTCTTCTATCGCACTCCATAGGGTATGTACCTGAGATTGCTAGTGCACTTCATACGGTATGTAGCAGAGTCTGCTAGTGCACTCCATAGGGAATTTAGCAGTCTGCTAGTGCACTCCATAGGTTATGTAGCAGAGTCTTCTATTGCACTCCATAGCGTATGTATCAGAGTCTGCTTGTACATTTCACAGAGCATGTGTGGATGTTTATGCATGCATGAACAAGTGTGTATGTGTGTTTATTAAACATAGTGCCCTTACTTCATCCAGCTCAACCTGGGTAGAAGGCCAGAGAATGTTTTGCCTCAACAACATAGACATTCAGATCTTAACAGCCTACTTCAGTAAACAGCGTTATAAGAAAAGACAAAATATGTGTTTCGAGGGACACTAATCACAACATCAACTAGCCTATTACCACTGGACAATACTGAAATGCAGCAGTGTCTTAATCACACTTTGGATTTATACTAAACTGGGAAGAAAAACAGCATAAAAGAAAAAAGAGGAAAATTGGACTTTGCCTTAATTAAAATACACTCACCTAAAGGATTATTAGGAACACCCGGTCAATTTCTCGTTAATGCAATGATCTACTCAACCAATCACATGGCAGTTGTTTCAAAGCATTTAGGGGTGTGGTCCTGGTCAAGGCAATCTCCTGAAATCCAAACTGAATGTCAGAATGGGAAAGAAAGGTGATTTAAGCAATTTTGAGCGTGGCATGGTTGTTGGTGCCAGACGGGCCGGTCTGAGTATTTCACAATCTGCTCAGTTACTGGGATTTTCACGCACAACCATTTCTAGGGTTTACAAAGAATGGTGTGAAAAGGAAAAACATCCAGTATGCGGCAGTCCTGTGGGCAAAAATGCCTTGTTGATGCTAGAGGTCAGAGAAGAATGGGCCGACTGCTTCAAGCTAAAAGAAGGGCAGCTTTGAGTGAAATAACCACTCGTTACAACCGAGGTATGCAGCAAAGCATTTGTGAAGCCACAACATGCACAACCTTGAAGCAGATGGGCTACAACAGCAGAAGACCCCACCGGGTACCACTTATCTGCATTCAAAATAGGAAACAGGCTACAATTTGCAAGAGCACACCAACATTGGACAGTTGAAGTCTGATGAGTCTCGATTTCTGTTGAGACATTCAGATGGTAGAGTCAGAATTTGGCGTAAACAGAATGAGAACATGGATCCATCATGCCTTGTTACCACTGAGCAGGCTGGTGGTGGTGGTGTAATGGTTTGGGGATGTTTTCTTGGCACACTTTACCTGAGCATTGTTTCTGACCATGTCCATCCCTTTATGGCCACCATGTACCCATCCTCTGATGGCTACTTCCAGCAGGATAATGCACCATGTCACAAAGCTCGAATCATTTCAAATTGGTTTCTTGAACATGATAATGAGTTCACTGTACTGAAATGGCCCCCACAGTCACCAGATCTCAACCCAATAGAGCATCTTTGGGATGTGGTGGAACGGGAGCTTTGTGACCTGGATGTGCATCCCACAAATCTCCATCAACTGCAAGATGCTATCCTATCAATATGGGCTAACATTTCTAAAGAAAGCTTTCAGCACCTTGTTGAATCAATGCCATATAGAATTAAGGCAGTTCTGAAGGCAAAAGGGGGTCAAACACATTATTAGTATGGTGTTCCTAATAATCCTTTAGGTGAGTGTAAATTATTAATACAAACTGTAACACTTCCCTAACAAAGATACTATATATTTTTGACTCCATAGCGTATGTATAACTTGTCTTGAGAGCTAGACAAGATCTAAATCATCTCAACTGATAGCTAGCTAAATATAACTTTGAGATAGCTAACGGAAAAATAGTGAGCACAACACACTTTACAGCCCCACTGGCACGTGTTGTCACTGTGACAACTAACAACGGTCACCATTTTTTTGTGTACTAATCGAATGACAAAGCAAAAAAGTTCAATGAAGTTTCTACTTATTCCATTTCTATGGCTGGGGTTTTGGGTTTGATTCCCATCGGGGGGACCAAATGTTCTGCTACATACAGTTCAAGTCAGAAGTTTACATACACTGAGGTTGAAGTCATTGAAGGTGATTTGTCAACCACACCACAGATGTCATTTTAACAAACTATAGATTTGAAAAGTCAGTTAGGACTTCTACCTAGTGCAGAACAAAAGTAATTTTTCCAACAATTGTTGATAGACGGATTATTCCACTTTTATTCACTTTTTAATTATAATTCACAATTTATCAATTCCAGCGAGTCAGACGTTTACATACACTAAGTTGACTTAAGGAAAATTCAAGAAAAATATGTCATGGCTTTTTCTAGGCTCATTGACAAAATTTGAGTCAATTGGAGGTTCATCTGTGAATGTATTTCAAGGCCTACCTTAAAAGTCATTGCCTCTTTGCTTGACATCATGGGAAAATCAAAAGAAATCAGCCAAGACCTCAAAACAATGCTGGAGTATTGTACTTTTTAGAGAAAAGTCCTCTGGTCTGAGAAAACAAAATCTGTTTATCCATAATGACCATCCTTATGTTTAGAGAAAGAAGGGGGAGGCTTGCAAGCTGAAGAATACCATCCCAACCATGAAGCATGAGGGTGGCAGCATCATGTTGCTTTGCTGCAGCAGGGACTGGTGCACTTCACAAAATAGATAGCATCATGAGGAAGGGAAATTGTGGATATATAAAAGAACCATTTCAAGACATCAGTCAGGAAGTTAAAGCTTGGTCGCAAATGAGTCTTCAAAAGTTCTGGCTTAAGAACAACAATCAAGATATTACTGACCATCACAAAGCCCTGACCTCAATCCTATGTAACATTTGTGGGCAGAACTGAAAAAGCATGTGTGAGCAAGGAGGCCTACAAACCTGACTCAATTACACCAGTTCTGGGCAAAAATTACCCCAAATTATTGTGTGAATCTTGTGGAAGGCTACCCAAAATGTTTGACCCAACTTAAACAATTTAAAGGCATTGCTACCAAATACTAATTAACTTCTAACTGGGGGTCCGTGTGGCGTAGTTGGCTAAGTCACTGCATTGCACAACATTGTATGTCATGATAGTCAGTGGTTCAAGCCTGACTTTGGCTTCTCAAACTTTGCCCGGAACCCCAGCATGAGGCAACGCAAATTGGTATAGCACTGCCTAGGATTTGGGATAGTTAGTCAGATAATCTACCTTGCCACATTGCTCTCCAGCAATTCCTCGTATGCAGATCGGCACCTGTAAGTTCAGTCGTATAGATAGTGAGTGTATTCATCTGCATGAGCTGACTAAAGACCTCCGTGTCGGATGAGCAATTGAAAAGAAATAGCCGGCTCGACGACATGTGGTTGGATGAACCATGTGAGTGCTCCTCAGCATCCAGCATCTGTACAAGGAGTTGCGAAGCTCCCGACAAGGTAGGGGTAGTGGGAATTGGACAAGACCAAATAGTAAAGGAGAAAAAATGTGAGAAAAAAAACAACTAAAAAATTAATATAAATATATAAATAAAAGATTCTGACCGACTGGTGATGGACAAAAAATGTGTTGGAACATGTTAATCTTGAAGACAAGTTCATTCGGAATCAGCTACATATAGCAGGTCGACTGACTCGATTTCCTTCTCAAACATTCCCTTAGCGTCACAGCGCATTTATTTCCCTGTTGAACCCTGGCGTCCATGGACTTCAATGGGGCTGCTTTAAACAGTTGTTTTCAGTGCTTCGAACCTAGACGGTCATTGGATAAATGCTGCGATTATGCTCAGCATCTCTGGGGGCGAATGGAGGACTGGGCTGTCCTAGACTCCGGGCTTCTGCGTGATAATTGGAGGGTCTGTTGAAACACCACAGTTTTCCCCAATTGCTAACACACAAAATGCAAAATTTGGCTCATCGTGTCAAAAATCAACACACAAGAATTCTTGACACAACACTTGGAGATTAACATCTAACTGCTATGTTAAAAAGACATTCTGCAATCAAAACTTAACACTCTGACTTCAAAAGGCCCTTTTCAGATCGATAGGGAACACACATGCACATGAACAATAAACAGTCAAAGCAGACACAAAACACTGGTAAACTGTACTCAAGACACTTCTGTCATTTGTAGTTTTTAAAACCGTTTTTATTCCCGCAACCAAGCCTCAGTAATACATTGTACAGGTAGCACAACAACTCCCATTACAAGTCAGGGATCACTCGTCGGCATCACAGGCGATGTTCTCCCTCGCCAGGCAATGGGTAAAATATCGCCGGGCGCAGCGTATTCACCCGTGGATTGACCTTACCTCGATGTCTCCACATGCCTCCTCCATTGCTCGCAGGAGCGGCACGCGTGCATGTGGTAGGAGGTCATTGACCTTCCACCGCCATGCCGAAAATAATTACTTTATCAGGTTGAGGAACGGGGAATAAGGGGGCAGGTACGTCAGCGCCATGAAATGGTCTTGGTTGGCGAACCAGTCCCGGACCAGAGCAGCCCGGTGGAAACTGACATTATCCCAGATGACAACAAACTTGGGCTGCCCTGGTTGGTCATATATGACCGCGGCATGTAGTGCATGCAGAAATGTCAGTATGTGTGCAGTGTTGTAGGGAGCAAGGGTGGCATGGTGATGGAGGACTCCCTGACCACTAATGGCGGCACACATGGTAATGTT
>JACXGM010026805.1:0-14733 GCA_016801145.1 Umbra pygmaea
AAAGGCCCTCTTCAGATCGATAGTTAACACACATGCACATGAACAATAAACAGTCAAACAGACACAACACACTGGTCAACTTTACTCAAGACACTTCTGTCATTTGTAGTTTTTAAACCGTTTTTATTCCTGAAACCAAGCCTCAGTGATACATTGTACAGGTAGTAAAACAACTCCCATTACAAGTCAGGGATCACTCCGTCGATTGGGGTCGGACCACGTCACCTTGTCCTCATCACAGGCGATGTTCTCCCTTGCCAGGCAACGGGAAAATATCGCCGGGCATGGCGTATCCACCCGTGGATTGAGCCCAACTCAATGTCTCCGCATGCATCCTCCATTGCTCGCAGGAGCGGCACGCGTGCATGTGTAGATCAGGTTGAGGACCGGGAAATAAGGGGGCAGGTACAGCACCGTGGTTGGCGAATTAGTCCCGGACCAGAGCAGCCCGGTGGAAACTCACATTATCCCAGATGACAACGAACATGGGCTGCCCTGGTTGGTCCTATGTGACGGCGGCATGTAGTGCATGCAGAAATGTCAGTATGTGTGCAGTGTTGTAGGGACCCAGAGTGGCATGGTGATGGAGGACCCCCTGACCACTAATGGCTGCACACATCGTGATTTTGCCCCCGCACTGCCCGGAGACATTCTCGATGGCCCTTTGGCCGATGATGTTTCAGTCCCGATGTCTGGTTTTTACCAGAGTCTCTTCCTCTATCTCCTCTCCTTCTTCCCTCTCCGTCTCTTCCTCGTTCTCCTCTACCTCTTCCCGTCTCTTCCTCATCTTCTCCTTCCCCTTGGTCCTTCAGCCTCCATATTCAGGATTGTCTCAAGACAGGTGCTCATAACTAAATTATATATAGTGACTGATTGGTGTTCAGTTACAGGTTAAGTGTTTTACTGTGTGTGCAGGAGTGTTGCTAATGTCATGTGTGTTTTAACTATTGAATGGACGTGCTCACTTCATCATTGACCAATGTGTGTAACACATGCACGATGTGTGTAGTGTTTTGCACCGTGTGTTAGAGAATTGTTTACGGTGCCATGCCGCCATTGTGTTTATTCATTTGGTGCCTGAGTGTACCAAATGCATGCAAATGTTAGGGTTTCTTCGCTTTGGTATGAGCATTCACTTTTAGTGTTTTAGCAATCGGGAAAAACTGTAATTAAGCAGTATTGTTTGGACAGAGCAGGCATCATCTTTGTCAGCGACTGAGTGAGGGACGTCATTTCACCAGTGACTATTGTTCATTTTCAGATCGATTGAAGGTGGTGATGATGCTTCATTTCCTTGCAACAGGAAGAATGCAGCAATGCAATGCTTATTATTTGGGCCATCACAACCAGTGTTGGGCATTGTTACTTTTAGGATTACTTTTTAGTTACTTCATGAGTTCACAAATTTTGGGAAGTCCCTAATTGATACAGAATTATCAGGTAAATGGATTTCATATCTTACTGGTGACCATGATTAATATTTTCTTTACTCTTTCTATTTGTTTTATAGGTCACTGTTAAGATTTAAACTCCATTTACCTGATCATTTTGTCTTAATTAGGCACTTCCCAAAACTTGTGAACATCAAGTAACTGAACAGTAATCCTAAAAGTAACTTTGCCCAACACTGATCACAACCACCAATAAGCCAAATTGTCATGGAAACAATTATGGCACTTACAGTTCCACACATTGTCAAGCATTTTATTGACTTTCCAACAACACCTCCCATAATCCAACCAAAGCAAACACAATTCATGCAACTAGTCAGTCTCCCAAGAGTAGTAAGCGCAATGGATGGCACTTATATAAAGATCATTGCTCCCAGCGTCAACAACAATGTTTATAGGAACAGGAAGAGGTACAACAGCAACACACAAGTTAAGTTTGATGCAGATTACAATTTTTTTTATGTGGTACCCAAATGGCCTGGATCTACCCATGAAGCGTAGATATTGAATCAAAGCAGCTCTTTGAAAGGGGGCTGCTCACCCCTTTCCATACGGCACTGACAGAAGCCCAAATGAACTACAACAAGTAGCCTATGTTGTAAGCTATTTATACATAATTGTTTCATAGTTTATTAATAGAACACTGTATCTTAATATAGGTGATAGGTAAGGTTTAAATGTCATATCCCTTCACAGGGCACATCGTATCACACAAAGTGTGGTGGAGAGGGATTGGCCAGTGGAAGCGTAAATTCTACATTCTACACTCAGAAATTCAACTAATTCAGCAAGCAGTAGTGTTTCTTCTTCCCTCCAGTTCTTTTGGAATCCATGGTAGCTAAGATCACATCATTAACTCTAGGCTATATATAGGCAGGTCAGTTAACAGCACACTGGTTTGAAATTTGTAATTCCGAAATAGTAGAAAAAGTGTTGGAAACCTTTATTTGTAATTTACAATGTGTATATCAATGGATTCTCTTGGAAACTCTTTATTGTCAAATGTGTCTTGAATGTCAACTCCTTTTACATGTAGGAATGTTACCATTGCATGTGAATTTATCCTTGCCTATGTCATCATTCAAAATCCTATTTGCGGTACAGCAAAGTGTTTAAAATGAACTCTAAGACTGACACTCAAGATTTAGTCCTACAATTCACTTAAAGTTGGACTGAGATTTTTGATAACTAACTTTTAAGGGCAGCTTTGAGCCAAGAATTTTCTTACTCTTAAGTCTTAGCAGTGTACTTATGAGTAATTCTGAGAAGCTTGATAAATACATTGCAAAGAGGGAACCAAACAGACAGGTATATACAGACAGAGAACTGGGTGCAGGTGTTTAGAATTCTGGTGATTGGGATCTGTGTGGTGGGATGCATTCAGGTGAGTGGGGATATTGGGAATTGAGAGTGTCCGGTATGGGAAACAGGGAGCTGGTGGAGCTGGCATGAGAGGATCTCACAATTTCAGTAGTATGTTACCAAACCATATGGCAAAAAAGTTAACTACTTAAAACACTACCTGGATTTAAATTTAGTTAAGCTACTACAAAATAAATTACCAGTACCCAACAAAAGTGCAAATGGCTGTGTTTATAAACCTTCTTTTCTGTCGGTGAGTCAGCTTTAATTAAATAAAAAACTGCTGACTCCCAGCATTGTGATGAAAAAAGATGCTGCTACTATTTTTAGTTTCCCCTGTGTGTGTCTGAACAGCAGTGACTAGAGCCAGAGACGATGAATGGATGTGCCAGATCCACAGTGCAGGTTATATTGGCTCAAGGTGACTGTGTGCATGCCCTTGGTAACGTCATATTAACATGGCAACATGCCAACTTGTGTAATCCTTTCCCTTTCCAGGTGCTTAGATATTAAAATAATGCTGAAGAAGGATATTGTATATCACTTTGTCTTTTATTAATTTCTCTCTATTTTTCTCTCTTTTCTTAGGTGACTCTATTTGGCTAATCCTTTCTATTCCAAATGGTGCTAAATGCATTTAAAATGTAATATATACATACCGGTACATTTGAGAGTAAATCAAAATATAGCCAAATAATGTGTTTTTATGCATTTAGTCATTTATTTTTATGCATTCATTAAATGTATTCATTAAAATGTATAATAGTATCTATGTATATCCAAGACATTGGCAATGGTGCTACTGTCACTGTTTATTAATTTGTAAATTACTGATTCATAATTAATTATTTGCATATAATGGCAAAGCCAGATTTTCAGCAGCCGTTACTTCAGTGTCCTAATTATGAAATATTTTCGTTATTATTTAGTAACTGTAATTAATCTTGTTTTGACTATAATTTCTGATCAATTTAATACCATCTTGGTGAATCATTCCAAACCTTTGAATTCCAGTGTACCTAAGAGAATGCATTTGAAACGTTTGTTCTTTTTCCATATCATATGTAGTTTCTGTGCCACCCCCTCCCACCCTCCAC
Source organism: Umbra pygmaea (assembly GCA_016801145.1). Lineage (NCBI taxonomy): Eukaryota > Metazoa > Chordata > Actinopteri > Esociformes > Umbridae > Umbra > Umbra pygmaea. The sequence continues at coordinate 3,911 of JACXGM010026805.1, forward strand.
AATCAGTCAAATGTATTTTATAAATGCCTTTTAAGTCTTGAAAGAATCAAGATTAGCAACGAGTGAAGGAGAATGTAAAATGGTAATTAAATTCCACAATTATTTAAGATGCACACATTAGCACTGAATCAATTCCATATGTAGAGCCACAGGTAAAACCAAACAAACCTTTAACTTTCAAATAAGTATCTTACCACCTTTATTAGTCACTAACCATACATTTTATCATCATTTCATTTAAAGTCAGATTTTACTTATCTCTACCATAGTAGTACTCTGCAGTACATGATAAAATTCACAAAACTGGGATATAAACTCAGGCCTCCCTAAAGAATCATAGCCATTCTGGCTCCTGCTATCTAAACAGACGGGAAACATTGTGCCTTAGGTGTGTAACTTGTGCCTGCTCCACCCTGGACGATGTAAACTGATGAGAAATTAAAATAAAACAGAGTCACTTTCCCTGTTAATGAGAGACAAAATCATGCCTGAATTCCACGACATATGGGAGAGTTCAGGTTGGGAGGCATTCAAAGCAGCCTCACTGTTGTCCGCCATATGGTGTCACTAATTGCTGTTTCACACTGCCACACCATTTTCAGGCAGAAGTACAAAAAAGAAAGTAGACAAAACACAGCTTCCTTAAACTGGTCCAGAAGTTTGCATTGGTATTGATGTTATATTGCAGGGTTATCAGCTACAAATTTAAGCCAGGGGGGAATAAATAAAGAAAGTAATATTTTGAAACAAAGAAACAAATACTAAGCACCTCATGAGAGAGACAAAGGCAAAACTTTAAATTATATTACCTTATAAGACAAAAGCCAATTTTCACCTAAATCACTTGCACCTAATCTGAGAAATGTTGTAATATTACACTTTTTCCCGATTGCTAAAACACTAAAAGTGAATGTCCAGACCAAAGCATCGAAACCGTACCATTTGCGTGCATTTAGTACACACAGGCACCAAATGAATAAACACATGGTCGGCATGGCACCGTAAACAATTCTGTAACACACGGTGCAAAACACTACACACATTGGCCAATGATGAAACACTGTGCAGTAAGCACGTCCATTCAATAGTTAAAACCCACATGTCATTAGCAACACCCCCTCACATACAGTAAAACACTTAACCTGTAACTGAACACCAATCAGTCACTATACATATAATTCAGGTATGAGCAACTGTCGTGAGACAATCGCGAATATTGAGGCTGAAGGACCAAGGCGAAGGAGAAGATGAGGAAGAGACGGGAAGAGGGAGAGGAGAACGAGGAAGAGACGGGGGAAGAGGGAGAGGAGATAGAGAGACTCTGGTAAAAACCAGACATCGGTACTGAAACATCATCGGCCAAAGGGCCATCGAAAACGTCGCCGGGCAGTGCGGGGGCAACATCAGCATGTGTGCCGCCATTAGTGGTCAGGGGGTCCTCCATCACCATGCTACCCTGGGTCCCTACAACACTGCACACATACTGACATTTCTGCATGCACTACATGTCGCGGTCACATAGGAGGGACGAGGGCAGCCCATGTTCGTTGTCATCTGGGATAATGTCAGTTTCCACTGGGCTGCTGTGGTCCGGGAATGGTTCGCCAATCACAACCATTTCACGGTGCTGAACCTGCCCCCTTATTCCCCGTTCCTTAACCCGATTGAGGAATTATTTTCAGCATGGCGGTGGAAGGTCTATGACCGCCTACCACATGCATACATGCCGCTCCTGCGAGCAATGGAGGAGGCATACGGAGACATCGAGGTGGGGTCGAACCACGGGTGGGTACGCCACGCCCGGCAATATTTTCCCCGTTGCCTTGCAAGGGAGAACATCGCCTGTGATGTGGACGAGGTGATGTGGCCCGACCCCAATCAACGGCGTGATCCCTGAGTTCTAATGGGAGTTGTTTTACTACCTGTACAATGTATCACTGAGGCTTGGTTGCGGGAATAAAAACGGTTTAAAAACTACAAATGACAGAAGTGTCTTGAGTAAAGTTGACCAGTGTGTTGTGACTGTTAGACTTTTTATTGTTCATGTGCATGTGTGTTCCCTATCGATCTGAAGAGGGCCTTTTGAAGTCAGAGTGTTTAGTTTTTGTTGCAGAATGGCAGTTTTGACATGGCAGTTCAATGTTATTCTCCAAGTGTTGTGTGAAGAATTATTGTGTGTTGAGTTTTGACATGATGTGCAAAATTTTGCATTTTGTGTGTTAGCAATTGGAAAAAACTGTAACAGCCACAAGTACTTTAGAGTATTTTGATACAAGTAATAATATAGCTTATAAGACAAAATAATGGTTTATCTTTTAAAAACTATAAAAAAGCTCTAGTGCTCCAGTCCACTAACAAGCTACTTCATCTCAAGAGCTACTTACACAGCAAAGAAAACGTTATCCATCCTCTTTGATTAATACAACAGTCTTTTAATTAAATTTCCCTTAATCTCAACAACGAAAAAAGATCTAAAACAGAAACATGGTTGCATATATAAGCACATTCATTGTTAACTATCAATATCAAATAAAATACCAGATAATCACAAAAGAAAAGCATCTCAATGAAGGCATCCAAATGTGTGTTGTATTTCAAATCAAATTACTCTTTTTGTGCATAAGTATTATCTAGCCTTTCAATCATACACACCCATAGATGAAGCATGCTACTTGTACCAGCATGCTTATTAAACATCCAATTATATTATACACTGAACAATAAACACTTTTTTGCCCCCATTGATCATGAGCTAAACTCAAAATCGAATCTTTCTATGTTCACAAAAGGTCTATTTCTCTCATCTGTCTAAATCTGTGTTAGTGAGCACTTCTCTTTTGCCGATATAATCCATCCATCTCACAGGTGCGGCATGTCAAGATGTTGATTAGACAGCATGAATATTGCACAGGAGTGCCAAAGGCTGGCCACAATAAAAGGCCAGTTGAAAATGTGCAGTTTTATCACAGAGCACAATGCCACAGATGTCGCATGTTTTGAGGGAGTGAAACTCCCACGCAGTGTTTTAAAGCCACAACAGGTGGATTCAGCACCACAGCCAGCTCCGCAACCTTGGGAATCACAAACATTTAACTTTAAATCACTGTTTGTGAGTTGTCAGTTTTGCTCCCTCAAAACCTGCGACATCTGTGGCATGTGACTGCTGCAACCTATTTCTTGGTATTTGCTTGTCGAAATTGCTAGCCAATTTTCATCATACATTTCATACAATTATACACCACATTCCTTGTTTCAGTTTAACCTAATTCCCACATAAACTCCTTTGAGTTCAATATATTTTGTTAGATCATTTGTTCATTCATTCACTCATACATACAGTAGGCTAGGCTAGTGTCGTAGGGGTGAACTAGCCAGCTAGCAAACTGTACTTGATGACAGACAATGCTAATATTGTCGACATGATTTTGGCGAACCCATTTGAAAGTCTTCCTTATGAGGAAAACTTAGAATTAAACAGCAGGGCAGATCCACACCTAAGATTGATTTAGTGCAAAAGATAGGTCAAAGTAACAGGTCTTTTCAGCTCCTGGTATGACAAAGTTACCTGGCTGACTGGAAGTACTGTAACAAAGAAAATGTACTGCTGGCCATGACTCTTGATGAAACCATCTCACGGGTGTGTTGTTTGGTCAAAGGTGGGGTTTGGAGATCTGTCTAACTTTGACAGGGCATATAAAAGGCATGAAAAGAGCAATGAACATGTGAGTGTCTGTGCAAGATTAAGTTGCTGACCTTATTGATGTGATATCCTTGCTTGGCCGGCAGGAGCTGTCATTCAGGGGACATGATGAGAAGTGAATCTTCCAACAAGGGATGTTCACAGAAACATTAGCTAGATTTGACTCTGTCCTGTCCACACAATTCAATTCCACAACTGTGTTTTCTGGTATGTCCCATACTATTCAGAATGACTTGATCTCTGCTGTTGCAGCCAATGTTTCTAATCAGATCACAGATTAAATCCAGGATGCTCCCTTTTCTGGATGGCAGGTGGATGTAACAACTGATATATATCTTGCCATGCCCAACTCTGTCATTGTTCGCTATGTGGATAATGCAGGTAAAATTCAGGAGCGCTTTATTGGATTTTTTTATGTTTCTGGGGGGCGAGATGCTTATTCTGGTTTTGATGTATAAAATACGAACATGCAGGGCTACATTTTTAACAGTACCTGGCCTAGATAAGGTGCAAGGCGACATTAAGTTACACATAAATCAAAAACATTCAGGTATACAGTTACACATATAAACGGTATTAGGTTAGATAAAAAATTCTGTACATTCAGTGCAAATATGTTCCGAGAATAGAGAGGTAGATTATTGCAATGTAAAGTGGCAGTACAAGAGAAATGACACTAAGATAGGTAACATGATGAACATGGCTGAAAATGTTAATGTGCAAATTACTACAGTACTTCAGTCTGACTCCCTAACCACTGAACCATCTGCACCACATCCGAGATACCAAATTACTATAGCCTGCTCTACACTATAGTACCCACAAGACTGGCTATATGGCAATAAACTCTATATGTCTTTCACAGACACACACACACACACACACACCATTTGATAACATTTATATGTACACATTAGAATGATGGAATGATAAGCTACATGATAGCCTAGAATGTCAGAGAAGGGGCCATCTACGGATGCACTACAAAACATGTTCCAAATTTAACGACTGCCAATAGACACTACAACAGTATTTATCACAACTGTTTAGCAACACATTGTGTCGAACATCATGTCCTGAATAAAACAATTTAGTACAGTAAACACCATAAACTATAGAAGAGAGACAGGCAATGTAGACAGGAAAGGGAAAGAAAACGAGTGTGATGGTCTTTAAGTGGTCTATAGGCCTGGGCCTAGCTTATCTGAAGAGAAGCTCACATCAATGTTCATTCTGGGACACAAACTGGGGAATCAACAAGTCTTTAAAATCCAGTGGTTTTTGGAAGATGTCTGGCTCAATAGACAGCACATAGCCAGTGCATTGACTCAGCGTACATTAACTTTTCCCACAATTGATAGCTACTTCCAATGTGAGTTGTGCTACATTATTGTTTCCTAATTGTTTGGGATAAATGTTATATATCCACAATTCTTTGGTTGGTCCAAGTCGTGTCTCCTCCAAAATGTAAGCATGGCAAAGAGAATAGGGAATGCTTGGCTACACCCGCCATTAGCCATTTCTTTTAAACAATTAACACAAAACATTTTTATAGTTTGTCCTTTTGTCTTATTAGAACAATTGGATATTACAAGTTTATAAGATTTTTTTCCTCCAAAGACAACGAAGTAAATTGATGAGAAAGCAAATAATCCACCTCTTCTAATGTCCACCATTTCCACACGATCACATTTTTTAATGCTAGCCATCTTCACAGTAGTATCAATTGATTGAAGATTTTTTCTTAGTTAAGTTACGTATGATTAGTGCTGGGCGGTATGACCAAAAATGTTATCACGGTATTTTTCAAATTCTACCGGTTTCACAGTATATGACGGTATTTTAATTTTTTTCATGCATAATCCCAGCATTTTCTACTGGTTGAGAGAGGAATTATTGCAGTAGATTCATACATTTTTTTATATTCCAAGACATGCTTGTGGCTAAGGTGGTGGAACCAATCGCTTGTATCTGATGTTGTGAGTAGAATTTACAACTGTAAATAAAAAAATAAGACTAGTCGTAGCTAAGTCCATCGTAAGCAATGCGCGTCCGTGAGATCAGAATATTACTAGTGATAGTTGCTAGACAGTGTTCTTTCCTTAATCCAAATAGATCAAATGGACGAAGAAAGTTTTAAACGTTCCGATGTTGCCCCCTGGTAACCGTTTTGTTCCATAAGACATAAATTGTAAAAGAAAAGAGAAGCTACCATTAAAATACTTGCATTTCATAGGCTTAAAAACATATTATTTTCACGTAATTATAAATTCCACCAATAATAAATTGATCGCTAAATTCGATGTGCCTGCAAGAGAAACGTAAATAGTTACTACAGTTTTTTCCAATAATTTGGCTCATTGTGTCAAAACTCAACACACAAGAATGCTTTATACAACACTTGAAGATTAACATTGAACTGCCATGTCAAAACTGCCATTCTGCAATCAAAACTTAACACTCTGACTTCAAAAGGCCCTCTTCAGATCTATAGTTAACACACATGCACATGAACAATAAACAGTCAAACAGACACAACACACTGGTCAACTTTACTCAAGACACTTCTGTCATTTGTAGTTTTTAAACCGTTTTTATTCCCGAAACCAAGCCTCAGTGATACATTGTACAGGTAGTAAAACAACTCCCATTACAAGTCAGGGATCACTCCGTCGATTGGGGTCAGGCCACGTCACCTCGTCCACATCACAGGCGATGTTCTCCCTTGCCAGGCAATGGGAAAATATCGCCGGGCGTGGCGTATCCACCCGTGGATCGAGCCCACCTCGATGTCTCTGCATGCCTCCTCCATTGCTCGCAGGAGCGGCACGCGTGCATGTGTAGGCGATCATAGACCTTCCACCACCATGCCAAAAATAATCAGGTTGAGGACCGGGAAATAAGGGGGCAGGTACAGCATCATGAAATGGTCGTGGCCCCAACATCCACTCTCCTATCCACACAGATAGGATCTGGTGGTCTGTCCTGCGGAGGTGGAAATCGTTGACTGGTGGTGTAACGCCCCGCTTCCAGCCCGTGGTGTCTCTGGCTGGCAGTGGAACTGACCCTTCTCTCCTCCAGCCCCGAGGTGGTCCTACTTACCGGTTAGGGCCCAAGGCGTTCACTCCGGACTCCTGTAGCAGTCCCAGCTACCCCCAACTCACCCCAGCCAACCAGCCCCAGCCCCAAATACCCCCCTCAAAAAAACACTGGGGAACCATTTTATTTACCACTTTGACCCCCCGTTGTCCTCCAGGAGGGTTCCGTGAACTCCGGAGGAGCCAATTGTGTGGGAGTCTCCACAGCTACTGGCTGACTGGAGACCTCTATTAGTGGTAATTGAACTGACGTCAGTGCCTCAGAGAAGGGTGTGTCCACAAATTCAGGTGGCGGAGGCAGCGCTGCTAACCATGCTAGCTGCATGCAGTGCGTAGGCACTGAAGGGCGCTGTCGTGGCGTCGGCACTGGAAAGGCGCTGTCGTGGCGTCGGCACTGGAGGGAGCTGTCGTGGCGTCAGCACTGGAGGGAACTGTCATGGCATCTGCACCAAGGGCACTGGAGGGCGCTGTTGTGGCGTCTGCACTGGCACTGACTGGACAGGGGCCTGCTCTATAGCTGGCTGGGCAGGGGCCTGTACAAACATTTTGGTGACAGGGGCCTGTGCTACTACCTGGGTGACAGGGGCCTGTGGTGCAGCCCTAACAGGGGCCTGTGCAGCTACCTGTGTGACAGGGGCCTGAGGTGCAACATGAACAGGGGCCTGTACTACTACCTGGGTGACAAGGGCCTGTGCACTAACCTGGGTTACAGGGGCCTGTGCAGCTACCAGCTGTGCTCCTCTTTGGGTGTGATGTTGGTCAGGATTACCCCAGGCACACCCCTTCGCTGCCATCAGGGTAATATATGTGGTTGGTGGCTGACCAGACCGGAGGTGAATGGTGGATTTCTCTCTTTTGTCCTCTCCAGGTGTATAAAGAGAAAATACATCTTTCAGAAATGTGGTGAATAGACAACCTCTGGTCCTCCCTTTTTCCATATGGTAGCAGCTACCTTTAGTGTCTGACCCTTCAACAGAAGAATAGCTTTTTGCCACTCTCTCCTTATCGGACTGATAGCCACAGCACGGATGGAACACGTAGACATCCAGTTGGTGAAAGAGTGTAACACAGTTTGCTGAGTTACCATAACATTTTTCCGGTAATGTCGGATAGGGCTCCTTTAAGGCATCAGACACGCTGATGTTGACCGGGGCTGTGACCGGAGTAGACACAACCCGTAGCTTAGCCGTGGTGGAGAGTAGTGAGGAAGAAACGCTGTATACCCTCCAGGTGAGTGCTGAAGTGGCAATGAGAAACTCCTGGTACTCCGACAGCGTTTCTTCCAACTCGCTGCCTCTTAGAATGGTTGGTCATTCTGTCACAAACTGAGTGTTATAGAGACAGTTTAAGAAATAAAAGAGATTGAACGAACCATATAAAATATAGTGCATTCAGTTCGGACTTAGCACAGTGTTCATTCAGTAAATGCGTAGCTAAACAGATGTGTTTTGAGTTTGGATTTAAAGGTGACTACTGTTGGAGCACATCGAATCTCTTCTGGGAGCTGGTTCCAGCTGCGGCTGGGTAAGAGATTATTTGTTTTGGGCTGACAGTCACCCTTGTTAAGTTAATAGCCAAATGTCAGCCTAGGTTTGTTATTTTTATTTATTTTTATTATTTTTAATGATATTTTCTGCATATCAGATTTAAAAAAAACAATAATAAATAACAGACATCAGAGGACAACATTGCCATCACCATGCTATGACTGTGAATTGTACCTTCTGCCCAAAGTAATCTGTGAAAGTTTGCCACGTTGAAGAAAATATTTCAGACTTCCCCCTCAGCAAATACTTGATTTTCTCCAATTTCAAATGAACCATTATATCCTTCATTAAGGCTGAGTTGCCCGGGAGTGCTTCCATGCCATCAAGGTCACAAAACAAACCATGCCGTTTTGGGTGTTTGAAAGTTGTACATTGACTGGTTTCACTCCAAAAAGAGCCCAAATTGGTTCCGGCTTAAGCTGCTTTTTCAAAATCTTTGAAAGGGTTTGAAAAATGGTGTTCCAATAGGTTGCAATATAAGGACATTTCCAAAACATATGTGCAAAAGAGGCTGTCCCTTGTAGACATCTATCACAGGAAGGACTAATGGAGGGAAACATCTTTGACAACTTTAGTTTGGATAAATGCAATCTGTGTAGGACCTTGAATTGCAAAAGTCCAGGTCTAATACAAATGGAGGTAGAGTGAACATTTCTTTGGACTTTTGTCCATTGAACGTCTGTAATAGTCACCCCTGGGTCATCTTGCCAGGCTCTTTTCATATGGTCCAATGTAGGTGACGTTTCTTCCTGTGATAGCACATTGTGGATCTTAGCAATTAGCCCTCTCTGAAACAGATCAGACAAAAACACTGCCTCCATTGAGGAGTTGGGTGGCCGATTGGGGAAAGATGGAAACATGCCCCTAACGAAACTACGGATCTGTAGGTATTTGAAAAAAATCTTTACTTTCCAAATTGAATTTGCTCTGTAATTGTTTGAATGTAGGAAATGTATTTTCAATAAATAAATCTTTTATACATTTAATACCCTTATCTTCCCACTGAAGAAATACTGCGTTCAAGACTAACGGAGGAAATGTGTGATTATTTACCATTGGACTTAAAGTTGACATGTCCTTCCATCCGTAATGCATTCTGATCTGGGACCAGATATTAACTGAATGAGAAACTACTGGATTCTCGAGTTTTGGTTTTGCAATAGGCAAAGCCGAATAAATGAGTGCCTTTAACGAGGAAGGAAAACAGCTTTCATTCTCCATCTCATACCAATCAACCCCCTGAGTGGACAACCAACATGACCAGTAATAACGTCGGAAAAAGGGCAGTCCCATTCCTCCCAGACAACGAGGTCTTTGTAAGAACACTTTCTTAATTCTTGGAGTTTTTCCATTCCATATGAAATGTGACATAAGGTAGTCTAGTTTATTAAAAAATGTCTTAGCTATTCAAATAGGAATGCATTGGAACAAGAACAAACACTTAGGTAGAACATTCATTCTAATAATATTTATTCGGCCTGCTAAAGACAGTGGCAGATTCATCCATGTATCCACATTCTTTTTCTTTTGATCATATAATTTTAAGAAAATGTGTTTAAAGAGGCCGTGATATTCCTGTGTAATATTTACCACAAGATATTTAAATTCAGTTGAGACTAAAAATGGAAAAACATTACACACTGTAGTGTTCATACAGGCTTTAGAATTAATAGGAAATAAGGTACTCTTTGATAAGTTCAACTTGTAGCCTAATACTGTTCCAAAATTTCCATTATCACAGGAACAGATCTAATAGGGTTTGAAATATACAGTAACAAATCGTCTGTGTACAAAGAAACTTTATGCTCTGTTTTGCCTCTTTTAATCCCAGCGTAATCCTCCATCGCTCGTAGTAAAATAGCCAGGGGTTCAATAGCCACTGCAAAAAGGAGTGGTGAGGGTGGGCAGCCCAGTCTAGTCGAGCGGCTGAGGGGGAAAATAACTTGAATGCACATTGTTAGTCTGCACTGATGCCTGGGGTTGGGCAGATAATATTTTTACCAAAGATATAATCCTTGAGTCAAATCTTGACAGGGTGGAAAACAGATATTCCTATTCGACCCTGTCAAAAGCTTTTTCCGCATCTAAGGAGAGTAAAATTTCAGAATGTAGATTCTTTTGTTATGAGTGTAAATTATTTTTAATAATCTTCTAATATTAAAAAACAACTGTCTGTTTTTGATAAATCCAGTTTGGTCTTGTGAAATTATTGTCAGTAAGACTGGCCCTCATTTATGAAACGTGCGTACGACCTAAAACAGGCGTACGACGGGCGTACAGCGATTCTTACGCAAAGCAAGGGATTTATCAATTTGAACGTGATCGTAGGCTGCGATAAAATCTCACGTCTGGTCTGACTTCGTGTACGCAAATTCTATAGTGTGACTAGCCATGTTCATGGTATAACCACCTTGTTCAGTGAATTGTTGAACCAGCGATCATTGATGAATGTGTCTGCATAGCAACTACCCCATATTG
>JACXGM010026806.1:0-14733 GCA_016801145.1 Umbra pygmaea
TTATGTGAGCTGTGCGAGACACTGCATTGCGTTCTTTAATTGGTTAAGGTAACACTCCGCTACAGCCGACTACTTTCGTTTTGACATGACAACAGTCCGTTGATGCAAGGATAATTGTTTCGTCGGCTATTTTCGACACTTCTATAAAAAAATACCGAGGTCATGACCTCGGTGTCCTCAATGGTAGTTACGGCCATGACCCTGAGTGCTAAATTGGATAAACACGGGAGTCTGCGTTCATGGTTCGTTTCTGAGAAGCACCACAAACGTAACATAACAAACCTTACATTTCTCAAGTGCAAACATAATTGAATTAGCTGATTAACAACAGATTCTATCTAATTTTGCCATAATATGGTTTCTTTATTTTATGTTGAAGAAGCATCTACTTGTAGTTTATGGAGGACCAAGTCTGCCAAAATAAGAAATAAATAAATAAATATATGCATCACTAAAAATATTTATACATAAAATATACATAAAAATATAAAATTATACATATATTAATCAATATTATTTACCAATTTATTTATTTCCGTGATCATTTATTTTGTATTTATTTATTTTTATATTAATTTATTTCCATATTCTTTTATTTCTGTATTTATTTATTTCCGTATATATTTATTTCTGTATATCCACATCCTTAAACTAATGAGGAGGCTGTCAATTAAAGTATGTCACGGTGTCACCTTTTACCCATTGGTTGATCGGTATCAGAGTGTGAAGATTGATTTTACGTGCCTAGATTACTAAGTTAGTAGGCTTCATACAGTCTCTTGCTAAAGATTTGAGTCTTGGCTAACCTAGGTTAAAATGCTAGCTTTGATTATTATTTTATTATTCACTTTTTTGCGTGGAGGGTCTGGCTGAAAGTTTATTTCAGTAATCAGCATCTAAGTTGACCCCATTCCCTTTAAGAGCCAGGCGTGTTTGTACCTTTTGGGCATCGCTTGTATGACAGCAGATTTGCACTGTAACATTTTTATTTGTAATCTTTTGCATGTTCATGTGCTGCTGCGCTTCACTGTGTGTGTGTGCAACAAGCATAGTTTGCACGCACTGTGCCTATGCCATAGGTGCATTTGACAAATTTGCTGTTAAAATAACTTTGACGTGCTGCGCCATTGACTTTAGACCAGGTTTTTGTTGGTCAATGGCGCGATCAATTTCCGATGCCTCAAGATAGCAATACACCCAGAATGATCCTGAACACACCTCCCTGTTAGACCAGCACTCACATGGACGCAAATATGGGCACAGGTGCATTTGCTATTTAAACAACGCGGGCGCCTGGCGGGAAATTGACAACTGCGTCGGTCTTAAACTAGCAAAGACACTTACGTTCAGACTTTGCGCTGTGTTGCGCCGGGTGCAAGATAGGGCCCTAAATGTCAAACAGCCTATTGTTCCAAAAATATCAATTCTACACTGATTATCACAATCTTAAGAAAATCAATCATTTCAGACTTATCTTCACAACATGTCAATAAAGGAATTTGCCTATGTTAATAAAATATGTATTAAAATATAAAATGTAATGTATTCAAGCAGGTCAGAAGAGGCTAGTGTGTGTTCTTTTATTCACTTGGTTTGTAAAATTTAAGTGGTTGGTAAAATGTGGGCTAAAAAGTTAATTTTCCACCCTGAACACTGGGACAGTTATGTATAAAAGACTAGAATAGTGTGTAGTACTAGAGTTATGTGGGGCCCATCGAAGGTAGATTATGACCGTTTTTGTGGGATCAGTATTGTACCTCAATGACAGAGAGAAGTATCTCTGGTGCAGAGGATCCCAGGGCCATGAGCGTGAGGTTCGATACAGTCTCGTTCCAAATCCGGACAGTGGTCACTGACGTCTCACCATTGGGTTTGGTAATGGTCACCTCTTTCTCCTAAAAAGAAATGGATTCCAAGACAGACATCACATATTATGACCACATTTACTCTTTTACCGACTGCAAAAAAAATCTGGACATTTTTCTAACAGGTTCCTAGTTCTTTAAGAAATATTTTTCAGATTATTCTCAGAATCAATCCTGAATAGTCTCTGAAAACCTGGGGAAAGAGAACGATCAAAGGACAGAGCATAGAGAAAACATTTCACTGGTCACCTGAGAGGTGATGACCTCGATAGAGGCCATGAAGCGGTCAGCGATGATGGATACTCCCAGAAACATGTACATGAGACAGGAAAAGTAGACTATAGCCCTCCCGGTCTGTTCAGCCAGTGGAGGGCTGAGGGGCAGCCACACAGGAAGCACGATGCCAGGTTTGCACACCACCTTGTCCGTACACGTCCGCTTTGTGCTATTACCGGAGGAGGGAGATAGTGTGCTCGCCGATAGCGATGCGCGCTTCACCATCTGAGGCTCGGAGTGGGAGGAAGAGGTTCCCGGGTGGGGAAGGAGGAGGACAATGGAGAAGAGTAGGATGAAGGATGGGAGTGGGGGATAAAAAGGATGGTGTCCCATGCTATCCCTGAGTTAGGTGGTGACTGGGGTCACCAGAGGAGCAGTTGGGTAGGAACACGTTCCTGAAAAAAGAAAGAAAGAGGGAGAAAGAGAGAGGCATTCAGAGACGTGACTGCAGGTTTAATGTGTTTTCTTTTGAGTTTGCCTAAATAACATAGACATATGTTTGACATACCTGATGTGTGACATTTCAGTTATTCCAGATTTCCCTTCCTTTCAAAAGTATTATGCAGTCTTTACGTAAGGTGATATGCTAAAAGCTGAAACTGTTCAAAATGTTCAAAGAGGTCAGTGCTATCTCAATAGATCAATTGACTTCAAGGCTGCATGTAATGGATGTACTGTATAGAACCTGAATACAAAAGCTTTACATGTCCAAAACCACCTTACAGTTCATTAGCAACTCAATACCACTGCTTTAGTAATGGATGCCAACGCTAGTGGATGGCTTAGTAAACAAAACCTAAAGTGTAGGTTGCAGTGTCTTCTGGCCCACGGACGCACTACTCTCAAAGTAAGGAATATACTGTATAGATGTAAACAAACCCATTAATCTTCTACAGAAGCCACTGCACCAACCCCATTAAAAAACAGAATCAACCCACATACACCACAGTTCCTTCCTTTCATACTCTCAGGCAATTCTATTCTTAGTCCGAAAACGTGTTAATCAACTATAAATACATTAATGTGCACACATTTATTAGGTTTGCTGTAAACTAGCCTTCTAACAACAAGTATTGAACCAAACATTAACCTATAAGAATGAACTCTTGAACCAATCATGTTAGTGACAACTGACTTTCTTTCACCTGTCCAAGTTATCTACTCCAAAAAAATAAAAAGGAAAGGTTTTTATGACTAACCACTTTGCATATAAAGAATATTGTTGTTTCTAGTGCCAGATCCAGCGGGTACCCTCCAATTCAACCACAAAACCCTTACCATAGTAATGGTGTACCGGGCCCTGACCCTCAAACACACCATTGGCTCAGTGTGTTCAAGTGGCAGTTGTTTTATTCTATTGTATACCAACTTAAACTTCCTCCCATTAACACACTTGCCCACTTTAAGAGGGGTTTGAGGAAGATTCTAGATGTCTCAAAGGCACCTGTTTAAAGTGTACTAAATAGTGTACTAAATACCAGCTCTTCCGGGACCTACTGAAGCATTTATGCGTCCCAACGTACAGCTTGATAAAACCCCTTGGACCCTCACCCCATACACCAAGGCCAAGCGTGGCATGTAGCTGTGTTACGACAAACCAGGGCACTTGGCACCTGTTGAGTTTTCAGCAAGCTGACTGGCCCACATATCAGTTAGAGATGTGTTGATTTGTCAGTCGGAGACCTGATAAGTATGTGCAGATACATTATGGTAACTGCACTGCAAAAAAAACTGTCTTAAAAATCTTGTTCCACTGGTAAAAAAGTATATTTATCTTGTATTCAGATAAAAAAAAGCTAACCATCCTTACAATGAGACATATTTACTTAATAAGCCATATTTGTATTAGATAATAACACTTGTTTTTAGTAAATATGCCCTGAAAATCAGTGTAATTTGTGTTGTTCCATTGGCAGATGTACACCATGTATTCATAGTGGTTTTTACCGTAACATGACAGACTAGGCTGGTCCAAGTCTTTGCCTTTTTTGCCAAAAGTATTTAATGTTTAAGAAGTAAAATCTTCAGTCGACTGGGGTGAGCAGGGTCAGGTTTTTTTTGCAGGTCAAAGCACATGAAAATCTGAGATTAGCTTAGAATCTGACTTTGAAAAACGATCAGCTAGATTAAAAAATCTGCACAGTTAAAGACGTTGAGCACCGTCTTACTACATCTAGGAGCTGTCTGCAGACTGATCTGAGACAGAATGTGCTGAAACGTCTAAAGCTAGCGATATGACGCTAATACGATTGCTAATAGTGGGTATTTTTTTATATTTTATTGAGAGGAAATCGTGAAGCAGTGGCTAAGGATACTGACAAGCAGAGAAAGACAGAAAGGAACTGCACAGAGAGTATTTCTGAATCATAGGTTGCTACAACAAACTCTGGCACAATGGTCTAATTTACTATTTATAAATTTCTTGAAAAAAACATGTGTATGCAATTAATGAATGATAAATCTTTCGTTACAAGGGTTAAATTCCTACAAACCAAAAATCCCCATTTGTCTTTGAGATTTACAGATAAACATGCAAAAACACATTCAATATTAATGGGATAGCTTCTTTAAAGGTACATCTTTCACATGAAAATGTGAGATCATGAAGCGGCCAAAATAAGATTACATTTACGTTACTTATACAGAGCAACTTACAGGATTTCCAGGAGTAATTACGTTCAATTGTACACATGAAAAAAATCACATTTAACTGTATTATGCTTTTAAGCTGTTAAACATGCTTCTTTTTACTTTGAGTGAGAGTGCTGGCAGAGAAGCTCCTCTGTCTACAGTAACAGACACCAGAGTGCTGCATCATTGATGCTGCCTGTGCCTTGGCCAGCTCATTATAGGGTTGTGATTGAGAAACATTTGCCGCATCAGATTTCACTTTCCAAGGCCTGCTAGAGTTACTGCAGCCTCAGACTCAGCCACCTTACACCAGACGGCGGGGCTCAGGGGCGTGGACCAACAATAACCCCCAGACTGTTTATACGTGGACAGGAACACTGAACAGGCAACATAGAACGCCAGATATAGATGCTACAGGAACACTCAATGACACATACACATATTTTAAAGTATATTTTAGTATACTATCTTGACACCACACACAGTGAAGAGGATGGTTCGAGTGGCAACACTGTAATGTATGGTTGTGGGTCTTTGATGTTGTGGGGCTGTTTTTCTTCCAAAGGCCCTGGACAACATGTTAGGATACATGGTATCATAGACTCCAACAAATACCAGCAAATATTAAATGAAACCGGACTGCCTGAGTCAGGAAGCTTAAACTGGGCTGTAGTTGGATCTTCCAGCAGGACAATGAGCCAAAGCACACCTCAAAATCAACACAAAAATGGTTCAGTAACCAGAGAAACAAGGTTTTGCCATCCCAGTCCACAAGCATGGAACTTGGAATCTGAAGGATCTGGAGAGATTCTGTATGGAAGAATGGTCTCAGATAACTTGCCATTGTGTTCTCCAACCACATTACGCATTAAAGAAGAAAATCTTTATCTTGGCAAAGGGAGGTTGCACAAATAATTAATTGAAGTGGTGCCAGTAATTGTGGCACACTGTCACACCTTGGCAGGAGTTTATGCCAGGTGTGGCAGAGATAAGAGACTGTGATATGGAGTGTATGAATATATTGTATTTCTATGTTTCAGTACGAATTCATGCCTTTTCTGTTCCTTATATACACTCACCTAAAGGATTTTTAGGAACACCCGGTAAAGTTCTCATTAATGCAATTATCTACTCAACCAATCACATGGCAGTTGCTTCAATGCATTTAGGGGTGTGGTCCTGGTCAAGACAATCTCCTGAACTCCAAACTGAATGTCAGAATGGGAAAGAAAGGTAATTTAAGCATTTTTGAGTGTGGCATGGTTGTTGGTGCGAGACGGGCCGGTCTGAGTATTTCACAATCTGCTCAGTTACTGGGATTTTCACGCACAACCATTTCTAGGGTTTACAACGAATGGTGTAAAAAACGAAAAACATCCAGTATAGAGAAATCCTGTGGGCAAAAATGCCTTGTTGATGCTAGAGGTCAGAGGAGAATGGGCCGACTGCTTCAAGCTGATAGAAGAGCAACTTTGACTGAAATAACCACTCATTACAACCGCGGTATGCAGCAAAGCATTTGTGAAGCCACAACACGCACAACCTTGAGGCGGATGGGCTACAACAGCAGAAGACCCCACCGGGTACCACTCATCTCCACTACAAATAGGAAAAAGAGGCTACAATTTGCAAGAGCTCACCAAGATTGAATAGTTGAAGACTGGAAAAATGTTGCGTGGTCTGATGAGTCTCGATTTCTGTTGAGACATTCAGATGGTAGAGTAAGAATTTGGCGTAAACAGAATGAGAACATGGATCTATCATGCCTTGTTACCACTGTGCAGGCTGGTGGTGGTGGTGGTGTAATGGTGTGGGGGATGTTTTCTTGGCACACTTTAGGCCCCTTAGTGCCAATTGGGCATCGTTTAAATGCCACGGCCTACCTGAGTATTGTTTCTGACCATGTCCATCCCTTTATGGCCACGATGTACCCATCCTCTGATGGCTACTTCCAGCAGGATAATGCACCATGTCACAAAGCTCGAATCATTTCAAATTGGTTTCTTGAACATGACAATGAGTTCACTGTACTAAAATGTCCCCCACAGTCACCAGATCTCAACCCAATAGAGCATCTTTGGGATGCGGTGGAACGGGAGCTTTGTGCCCTGAATGTGCATCCCACAAATCTCCATCAACTGCAAGATGCTATCCTGTCAATATGGGCCAACATTTCTAAAGAATGCTTTCAGCACCTTGTTGAATCAATGCCACGTAGAATTAAGGCAGTTCTGAAGTATGGTGTTCCTAATAATCCTTTAGGTGAGTGATTGTGCTGGCAATGACAAGGTCTTGATCTGGTGGTCCTCCCTCCACACCTTGATTGGCCAGTGCATTGCATTGTAGATTTGAGTTGCTGTTGTGTGTGGCTCCTTCCTCCTGTTCATCTTGAGCTTTAGTCTGTGATGCTGAGGTAACGTAGGGCAGCTATGTTTAACTGCTGATTGAATGTGGCCGGTGCAATCAGGCTCTATATTAGATCGGGTGAGCAGAAGAAAGGCGTGATTCATTGTCAGTCAGTATGGGTTAGGTGTGCAGTGGTCCAGAAGGTATGTCTAAATGATTCTGTAGATTGTTTGAACTTATATCTTATATCAGTGTCTCTGGTTTTACTATTCGTAGTTATGTGTTTGGGTAAAATTAACATTTTTGTTTCATTCTATAAACTAAAGACAACATTTCTCCCAAATTACAATTACAATTATTGCAATTCAAAGCATTTATTTGAAGAATATGACAACTTGTCAAAATAACAAAAAACATCCAGTTGTCAGATCTCAAATAATGCAACGAAGTTAATATTCATTTTTACAATACTAATGTGTTAACATAGTAAGAGTTCAAAAATCAATATTTGGTGGAATAATAATAACTGTATAATAATAATTATTATCTTGCATGTATCTCCAGTCTTTCATATTGATGTTGGGTGACTTTATCCCACTCCTGCTTGCATTCAAGCAGCTCAGCTTATTTTGATAGCTTGTGACCATCCATCTTCCTCTTGATCACATTCTACAGGTTTTCAATGGGGTTCAGGTCTGGAGATTGTGCTGGCAATGACAAGGTCTTGATCTGGTGGTCCTCCATCCACACCTTGATTGACCTGGTTGTGTGGCATGGAGCATTGTCCTGCTGGAAAACCCAATCATCAGGAAACATTGTCAGAGCAGTAGGAAGCAACTTTTCTTCCAGGACAACCTTGAATGTCACCGATTCATGCGTCCTTCACAAAGACATACAGTGCATCCGGAAAGTATTCACAGAACTTTAAAGTGTTTGAAGTCTAAAATGTATTAAAAATAAAAATCTAAAAAAGCACATTTACATAAGTATTCACAGCCTATGCCATGACACTCGAAATTGAGATCAGGTGCATCCTGTTTCCACTGATCATCCTTAAAATGTTTTCACAACCTGACTGGAGTCCACCTGTGGTAAATTCAGTTAATTGGAAAGGCATACCTGTCTATGTAAGGTCCCACAGTTAACAGTGCATGTCAGAGCACAAAACAAGCCATGAAGTCCAAGGAATTGTCTGTAGACCTCTGAGACAGGATTGTATCAAGGCACAGATCTGGGGAAGGGTACAGAATAATATCTGCAGCATTGAAATTCCCAATGAGCACAGTGGCCTCCATCCGCCACTGTGCTCATTGGGACTTTCTTTCACATTGTCATTATGGGGTATTGTTCGTAGAATTTTGAGGGTAAAAATGAATTTAATCCATTTCGGAATAAGGGTGTAACAACAAAATGTGGAAAAAGTGAAGCGCTGTGAAAACTCTCCGGATGCACTGTATCTGCCTGACTCCAGACTTGATGAAGCGGTCCCAGATCATCACCAATCCTACAGTACATCAAGTTTCACAGCGGGAGAGAGACACTGTGGCTTGTAGGCCTCTATATCCTGATGGCCTTTTGAAATACTCAGCCTGGCTCTTCTTTGCTTCTCATTGTTGAAGGGCTTCAGCCCTGCACCTAGGACTCACCATGCACTTTGCCCCAGATGACGTTTGGCATGTTTTTGTTGGTCACTTGATGTCATCCTACGGTTGTTGATTGACATTGGAATGAGTTGGAGGTCATCCCGGTCAGTGGAGATTCTTTTTCACCCTCTTTGCATGGTTCACAGCTTTGTAGCTTTGTTGTCCCCAATGTCTGCTGCTTGACTTTGTTCTTATGAACCACCATCTTTTAAATTTTAAGGATAGAATTAACCTGATGCTCACTGTGTCCTTTTCTTCACTCAAACATTTCCTTTTCAACTCTTTTGGCATGGGCAATAGTTATTTTTAGTACTACTAGCACTGTTTTTGCCATCGAGCTGGTCCTATTGCAAAAGGCTAGTAATGCCTACATTAGTGTTTTTTATATTTTCCTCATTAAATAAGATTTGGTTAAGGTGATCACATAATCAGCACCTTATTCAGTAGAACGAGTGTTCTACTGAATCGCATTTGTGTTCCTGAAAGCATTACAACACTAAGTGGGACAATCTCTAGGTTTACTGTACATTAGTATCTTCAACAATATTGCATAGGGCAATAATAGGGAATTAGCTGATCAAGAGTCTGCTTCAGCAGGGTGAGTAGAGATTATTATTATAGTAGAGACATTATTAATGCTGAAATCGAAATGTACCCTTTTAACAACAGGCAACACTACAGAATCATCCCATTACAAGAATAATAGAATTGTTAAGTCATTAAGGTAGCAGAGGAGCAGAGATCTATTAGTAGAACTCCTATAGAGAGATTTATTCACACAGCTACTCTAGGATGTTTTCGGTTTACATTGGGTGAATGGGCTTATCATTTCTTGATGTGACTTCCCACTTTCAGGGGATTCTGGATTAGTGCTGCTGCTCTGCTCTCTGTGAATCCTTGTTGAGACACTGACTGTGTTTCAACCTTAAGTGAACAGGACTAATAGAGACAATGCAGCCAGTTGGTCAATATAATCAGACCTGCGTTTGTCATGTTTTTGCTTTTGTCTTCGCTATTGACTAAGATCTTTATTATTATTTAACAACTTCAGAACTCTGAACATGATCAATAATACCATTTAGCATCGTAGATAGCTCGAGTAAGATGTTGTGTATTGTTGCAGCAACGTGTTCACTCTAAGGTGTCAACACCATAACGTTCTCCTCCATAGCCTGTTCTCTTGCTGTACCGGACACTGATCTGTGTAACACGGTTGCTGTCTGTCAGCGACGCCGATAAGTGATTGGCTAGGATTAAATTACACAGATAAAAGTGCAGGCAAAATGGGAGTTAGCACCTTTCTCTCACTGCATGGTGAAGGAAGGGAAACATCAGGTAGAGCATACTGGGTTTCTAGGTTCAGGTGAGATAGAGTGAGAGGAAGCGCCAAAGACAAATGTTTTACACCTAAGCAAAAAGCTCTACATGTAAACAGTCTGGTTGCTAAAGAAGCATACAAACAACATATAAAACATTCAACCACATACCAATGTTTGTTTACATAAAAGCAAATACATTTTTTGTAGCCAGTATCTATCATGCTTGACAATGCCTTACTGCTAATAGAGATATGCTGGTCATCAGATAATGGCTAAAACCTAGGCTGTGGTTGTCAGCTTAGTGCTTTGAAAAAGCACCTTAGACCAGTGGTTCTCAAACAAGTGCCAGACCGGGCCTGGGCACCATTAGTTATGCTGACCATAATAATAATAATAGTTATAACCAACTAATGTGTACAAATAATCAATATAACACAACAGTGATGTTAAGTCAGGAGAAGCAACTGTTTTGGAAACTACCGTTATCTTAGCTGGCGCTGCAAAGACAAATGAATCCAGACAGCAGCAGAGCCAGGAAAGCTTGTGTGTGATGAAGCAAACTGAAGATATGAACTAGGTATGAACTAGGCCTACTCCTTTAAAAAATTGTACTATTAATGTGTCATTAATTTTCTGTACTAATTACAGAAAAAGCTACTGTAGTAGTGTCGTAGATATCATTGTATCAAACAGACAGGAACAAAGCGTGCTAGGCTTGCTAAGTCTAGCGTTGGCTAATGAAAAACACAATTCCTTATCGTTTTACTAGAAAACTGATCGAAAAATTACAATTTATACATTAAGAAATTGTCCGTTTACATCCCTTGTCCATATGCTATACGAATTGCTATATACAGCCTGTCTTGATTAGCGCAAAAAAACTAATTTTTAAATCAATGCTGCCCTTCCACTTCCTCATGTATTCCATCTCCATGAAGAACTGCTTTTGCCCAATCGTAATTCGCCCAAATTATCATTGATAATTACAAACAAAACAGGAACATAGACATAGCATAATCATTATTTAACTTATTGCTGGCAGAGTCTCTTCCCATTAGGGATCGATCAATAGGGATTTTTTTTGTGCTGATGCCGATATCGATTTTTTTTTTAATCAGCCTTAGCAGATGACCGATACGGGCTGCAAATTTTCTTGAGCCGATACTGCTTTTGCTCCCTCAATTTACATAATAAAAATGACACTATGATAACAAATGTTAAAAGTCTCTAAAAAAGGAATAGTTATTGAACATAATTTTTTTTTACAAATATTAAAAACAGGTGAGGTAGAACATGGGGCAGTGCATGGTCTGCATGTGAACTGCAGCGTCTCCAGCAACACAGAGCTGCATGTGTGGACGCCTGTCTGCTGTCAGCAGTGAAAACACAAATATCGGCCGAAATATCAGCCGGCCGATAAAATCGGTCTATCACTACTTCTCATGGGAGATTGTGCTGATTCTGAACGGATCAGGTTCGATTTTCTGCGATTTTCGCATCCATAGCCAGCCTTTTGAAAATTCAGAGCCACCGTACAAGGGACTGACAAAATCCAGAATACACACACACACACGGCTGGCGGAAGCGCTGGGCAGACAGAAGCCGTATAATAACGGGTTATATTTTATATATAATTGGGTCAATATCACTATAGGGTGCCTTTTACCCTCACAATACTCACAAATTTTGATTTTAATTTACCATTTGCCCTATGTTATGTCAAAAATAGTAGACACTCAAGTACTATAATAAATATATTATCTGAGCTCCCACACATTTTTTTAGATAATTATGGGCCATTTTTTGGAGCATAAACCATAACATATGTCCACCCTGTCATGGACATACATATTACTGTTAATTACGTTTTCATTGCAATATTAATGTGCAAATTATACTTTCTGAAAGGTATGGTGTCTCTTTCCTAAACAGGGTTATTTGTTTGCTTTCAAATTATTAATACATAAAAGATTTTACGCAAACCATGTGTTTTTTTAAGAAACTTATACAATTCACACATTAATTTTTTCTTATTTGGAGAAAATGTTGATATTTGGATGCAGTTTTTTGTTTGCAAGTTATTGCCCCCACACCCAGCTATTAGATTATATAGGTATGATTGAATTATTATTTTAAAATACCAAGATGACAGGGTGGACAAGCACACAACGGGGTGGACAGGCACACGACGGGGTGGACAAGCACACGACGGGGTGGACAAGCACACGACAGGGTGGACACAAAGCAGAACACAAAAAGCATGACAAAATATGACAATGAAACATTTATTGAACTTCAAAAAAAAAATGTACGGCCTCTCTGTTTGAGAGGAAAACAGGCAGGGAGTTCAAAAACCTGCCCGTCGTTTATGCAAAAAATAAACATAAATAAAGTAATAATATTAAACAAATGAAATAGAAATTACATTAAAGGTATAAACTTTTTTTATTTGTGGCCAAGAAATATTGAAGTAAATCAATTCTGTAAATTTGTAACATTTACGACATGTGTAACAACTTGCCACAAACTGACATTTAGAGAAAAGAAAATACATTTGTTTTCAGAACACGATTTGACCTTTCAGTTGACCCTTGCCTGAATGTATTCCAGTGTGGTGCTATTTGATTTTACATGAACTAAAAAGCATTTCCTGCTGAAAATGCGTGTGAATGCTGAATAGTTAAATTGCTAAAGCTAAACTGGATTGATAGCTTAAATGTGTTGAAGTAGTCATTATAATTGGACAAGTGGGAATGTTTTAATAATTGGACAAGTAGTAAAAATTGTATAAAGTAGAAGTATTAGTACAACCCGAATTCCAGAAAGGTTTGGATGTTTTTTGTATTTGAATAAAATGAATGTTTAAACTGAGAAATCTTACAGTTTTATCCACTAAATAAGCTAATTTAAAAAAAAATGACACGGGGCAAACAAATGGCTCAAAAAGCAAGAAATTTGGAAAGGAATCAGCTGGGAGAACATCTAGCAACAAACTAATTTAATTGATCTGTAACATGATTAGCTTTAAAAGGGATGTCTTAGAGAAGCAGAGTCTCTCAGAATTAAAGATGGTCAGAGGCTCTCCAATCTGTGAGTGTGTAAAAAGATTGTGAAATGCTTCAAAAACAATGTACCTCAACATCAAATTGCAAAGGCTTTGTAAATCTCATCATCTACATTGCATAACATCTTCAAAAGATTCAGTGAAACTGGAGAAATCACTGTTCGTAAGGGACAAGGTTGAAGATGTTTATTGGAAGCCCATGGTCTTTGGGCCCTCAGATGAAACTGCATCACTCATTGGCATGATAGTGTCAATGACATTACAAGATGGGCCCAGGAAATACTTCCAGAAATCCACTGTCGGTAAACACAATTTGGCGTGCCATTTGCAGATGCGAACTAAAGCTCTAGCATGCCAAAAGGAAGCCATATGTGAACTTGGTCCAGAAGCGCCGTTGTGTCCTGTGGGCCAAGGCTAATTTAAAATGGCCAATTTCAAAGTGGAAAGGTGTTCTATGGTCCGACAAGTTCAAATTTGACATTCTTTTTGGAATACACAGACACCCTGTCTTCCGGGCTAAAGAGGAGGGAAACCTTCCATCGTGTTATCGGGGTTCAGTTCAAAAGCCAGCATCTCTGATGGTATGGGGGTACATAAGTGCATACAGTATGGGCTTACATGTTTTGGAAAGCACTATGAATGCTGAAAGGTATAGATGTTTTAGAGAAACATATGCTCCCCTCCAGACGATATCTATTGCAGGGAAGGCCTTGTGTATTTCAGCAGGACAATGCAAAACCACATACTCTACCTATTACAATAGCATGGCTTTGTTGTAGAAGAGTCTGGGTGCTGAATTGGCCTGCCTGCAGTCCAGATCTTTCAGCTATGGAGAGCATTTGGCGCATCATTAAACAAAAAATAAGTCAAAGACAACCATGAACTCTCCAGCTGCTGGAAACCTATATTAAGGCAAGAATGGGACCAAATTCCAACACCAAAACTCCAGAGACTTATAACCTCGATGCCCAGACTTCAAACTGTTGGTAAAAATGCCTCCTCTTTTTGGTTAACTTTTTTGAGACCTGTAGCAGGAATCAAATTTAAAATGAGCTCATTTTGTGCATAAAGTTTTAAAATGTATCAGTTTAAACATTTGTTCTGTTATCTATGTTCTATTGTGAATAAAATATTGGCTCATGTGAATTGAAAGTCTTTCAGTTTTCATTTTATTCAAACTTAAAAAACACCCCAACTTTTCTGGAATTCGGGTTGTAGTAGTAGCAGTACCTATAGTAATAGTAGTAGTAACAGTAGTAGTATTATTATTAGTAGTATTATTAATAGTAGTAGCAGTAGTGGCAGCAGTAGTACTGTAGTTCTAGTAGTAGTAGTAGTAGTAGTATTAATAGCAGTAGTAGTATTTTTAATGCTGGTAACTTTACTATATATTGCAATATTAACTACAAATGAATGCTATGTCCACCCTGTCGTGTGTGTCCACCCTATCGAGTCTAAGTGGACGACAGGGTGGACATTTTGGAACAACGACAGGGTGGACATTTTGAGCTTCAAATAGCAAATTAGCTTACAACAAACTGTGACTAGCTAAATAGTTAGTCTAGTTGTTGAAGAGATTTTGGTATATT
>JACXGM010026807.1:0-14733 GCA_016801145.1 Umbra pygmaea
ACTACCTGAACTAATTGGTTCCGTCTTTAATGTTCCTAATAAATTAAGTCCTATCCTAGAACGCTGAAATTTACAAAACAGTTTACCCAATTAACACACAGATGTATTAGACTTGGTAAATTAAATAAATAAAGTATTTCTATATATACAAGAATTGCATAAACAACAAGTAGCAACATTTTGAGTGTACCACACACACATCATATTCAATTTTGTGTAATATTTTGAATCTATGGAAAATGCAAAAAATAATGTAATCCTGTATGAACATGTGCAGAAGGGTGTCATGTTTCACTTTGTAGCATGTAGACTTCAGGTCACTGTTCACAAAGATATTTTTTAGGGGTGACAAATGTTTGCATACATACAGCACATTACATGAGGAACTACAGGACATATTTAGTAAATAATTTGGTACAGTGCTCTAATTCATTAAAATTTGGATCAAACTACAGTGTGTGGAGATAATGTTGTAGCAATACATGTCTTACCAACAAAATGGCTAACAGTGATTTTGGTAAAGGGAACAACACTGTATTACAGGAAATTATTTTATGTATTTAAATTCTGAGTTAATTTAACTGCTTCATTGCTCATGATATGGTGTCATCTGAGTAAATATGTGTTTCTGAAAAGATCTAGCACTTTAACCAAATGAATGTATACGGTGTTTTACCATTATATAATACATTATTTAGGACATGTACGCTATAATTGTGTTAGTGAACATAGCGTAGAAGATTTTCAATACACTGGACCATGAGGGATGCCCTATATACATTATAATATCTAATATGATTTTATTTTGACATTTTATTTTTGATGGTCCTTAAACCATAAACATTTGGTGATAACTAACTTATTGTGTTCCATTTATTATATTTCATGTTCTCTTGTTCTTGTCAATATTGTTTGCTGCAATATTATTAAACACTTTTCTGACGTGCATTGGAAGTTACCCAAATAATCAATGCATTTTTGTAAAATGCCTATATTTTATATCTGGTTTGTGATAATGTAAAATAAAGATGCATTTCTGAGGCTTTTGCAATTAACTAAATAAATGTTACCCATCTCATGTTATGCTGGATGTGTAATGTTGTTTGTATGTGTAATGTTGTTTGTATGTGTTATATTGTTTGTATGTGTAATGTTGTTTGTATGTGTAATTTTGTTTGTATGTGTAATGTTGTTTGTATGTGTAATGTTGTTTGTATGTGCGTAATCTAGACAAAGTATCATGAGCATACTTCAGCTGACATTTTGTTTTTTAAAGTAAGTGGCTTTGATGACACACACAGCGTGTGGACTAAATGATAGAAACACCTAACATCCTTGTGTTCATGAAACCATCTTGAATTGGTTTAGTTTAATGTTTATTTTACCAGGCTGAGAACAGATTCTCATCTACAGCAACGGCCTGGGGAGAAGTTAGAGGAGGGAAGGGGATGAATGAGCCAATTAAAAGCTGGGGATGATTAGATTGACATGATAGTATTAAGGCCAGATTGAAAATTTGTCCAGAACACCGGGGTTAATACCCCTACTCTTACGAATAGTGCCTTGGGATCTTTACTGACCACTGAGAGTCAGGACACCTGTTTAAACGGCACCCTATCCAGGGCAGATGTCCCCATCACTGCTCTGGGGCATTGGGATTTTATTTAGACCCCCTACTGGCCCTCCAACACCACTTCCAGCAGCGTTAGTCTTCCATTCAGGGCCTAACCAGGCCATGCTTATCTTTTGAAACTAATCAGCAGTGGAATACAGGCCGCTATGCTGCTGGCATGAGTTTATCAGAGTGTAAGTAGGCATTGTCATCCTGGAATATTGTAACAGCATGAGAGAACTGTGTTTGCAACATACTGCAACTGGTTCTGTAAAATGTCCTTATAGTACTATGAGTCATTTTACAGCACTTTGCTGTTATGGGACCATGCAGAGCAATCATTGAACTTAATTACTTATACGAGATGGTTTCCCATAACATGGATCCCAACATTTTACATTTTGTCTTGTGTTTTACATTTTGTCAATTAGCAGATGCTCTTATCCAGAGAGAACTCCCCTTGAAGCAACTTAGGGTTAAGTGCCTTGCCCAAGGACACCATGACATTTGGCACAGTCTGGAAACAAACCGGCAAACTTCTGACTAAGTTTGACTCCCTAAAAACTGAGCCTTTTATTTTTCTCCCCATCCCAATTTGTCATGTCTAATTCCAATCCAGCCTTGTCCAATCAGTAACACAGCAGGTGCAGGTTAATCGCAGATCGATCGCATGCTTCCTCTAAGCACATGTCGCCAAGCTTCCTTTCTGATCCTTATCACACTGCTCTTTTAACACGGAAGACTCAAAGAATACACAGGCGCCTGACCTGCAAGGGTGACGTGATGACGTAATTTGCTCTGACTAATTACACACCTACCCAGGCAGTATTGTACTAATTTGCACCACCCCAGCAGAGCCCCAAGATATAGCCGGAATGCCACCCCCACCATGTTTAATGGTTGTGAGCAGACATTGTGGGCTGAAGGCATGTTTTGGGTTTCTCCACTGCCAAATCCCACCCTCAGCCCTCGAAATGCACCTTCAAATGCACGTCCACCCTTTGCAAAAGTGTCAGAAAGCTGAGGGAGTGAAAATGACCATGGGTGTATAGGCAGTGTTGGTTAAAGTAGCTTGTACAGTTACATTCCAGTTACTTGTTGAGTTCACAAGTTTTGGGAAGTCCCTAATTAAGACAAAATGATCAGATAAATGGAGTTCAAATCTTACTGGTGACCATGATTGATATTTTCTTTAATATTTCTATTTGTTTTATAGGTTACTTTTAAGATATGGGGCCCTATTTCAACG
This sequence comes from Umbra pygmaea, assembly GCA_016801145.1. NCBI lineage: Eukaryota > Metazoa > Chordata > Actinopteri > Esociformes > Umbridae > Umbra > Umbra pygmaea. The sequence goes on from JACXGM010026807.1 coordinate 2,862, forward strand.
ATCTGAAACGCAAGAATCAAATGCGAAATGCAAGTAACATTGTGGGAGGGTCCCGGGCGCTGTTGCTAATTTACCGGCGGGATAAATGATTCTTGCAGCCGACGCATATCTAAAATGGGTAGATCTAAAGTAGCTTCATTAGTCATAGGTGTGGTTTGGGGGTAACGTGCAATAAACCAATCAGATCGTCATCTCACATTCCCTTTAAGAGCAGGCGCTTTTCCATGGCGGATTGCTATTATAACGGATTTTTCTTTTTACAAAATGTAAATAAAGAAATGTCACAAGACATAGCCTACTTTGCGATGTTTTGGACTCACTCTCACTGAATCACGAGGTTATGAATGCATGGATATATTTTTGCAATGTAGTCAAACATTAGACCCAGATTACTCTTCTGTCAAATAAGCTTTCCACTCCCGTACGTTCTGCATTTCTGGGCATTTAAGTGGCTGGCACGCATTTCAAAATCACGTCTTCTGAAGTCCTCTAATATTTCCTAATTAATGTCATCAACACATCCATGATTCATGGAAATGTTGCATAAAATACAACAAGCCACAAAGAATGCTGCGACTTGAGTAGTGTACCTGTTCTATCCAAACACCTGACGCGCATTTTCAGTGTACCAAATGTTCGTTCAATTAGGCTACACTGCGTGTTTGTGTTTTTGATTAAACTGCATTTTACGCACTTGCTGGCATCATAAATTGTGTCATCATTAACCATGTCTTTAACGGATAGCTGTTGTCCCCTTCACAGCCACCCATCCAAGGGGGGATTCCTCATGGCAAAGTTGCCCTAAGTGAGTCGTGGCTTGAGCCTGAGTAATTCTGAGTAAAGACATGGGTGATTTTACTAATAGCATCGCAAATTACGTGTGTATACTTGTTGATTGAATGGGTTCCCTTGAGGTTGATGTATATCAGTGCAAATAATTCATTATGAAGAATTTGAGTAAATGTGTACACTAGATGTATACTTATTTTTCACATTTTCCGACACCACAATGACTTCCTAGGGTGGTAATATTTTTCCTTCTAATTATGTACTGCAATAATAAAGAACTGCTGCATTTGTGTAGATGAGAGGAGCAAAGTGTATGCGCTACATTATGTGCACACGCTACATTATGGTTAAGCATGCGCCCTTAAAATAGCATATGAATAACACGCCACTGACTTTAAACCAGGTTTTTCCTGGTCAGTGGCGGAATTGTTTTCGGGGACTGCAAGATAGCACCAGGGAACGTTTGCGTCGGAACACACCTCTTCTTTTCGCTGAACCGCCCAAAGAACGCAAGTTCATTCCCTAATTTACCGAAGCGCGTCTGTGGAGGGAAAAGTCCCATATGCGTCGGGTGTAAGATATGAATGATACATGCGTTTGTGTAAAAAGTCAATTGCGCTGGGTGTAAGATAGGGCCCATGAACTCCATTTACCTGATCATTTTGTCTTAATTAGGGACTTCCCAAAACTTGTGAACTCGACATGTAACTGGAATGTAACTGAAAAGTAGCTTTACCAAACACTGTGTATAGGCAAATTTAAACATCTGATATCCACTTCTAGTGAGAGTGCAACCGATGCAGCCTCCAATAACAAGTGGCGAAGGAATTAAATTGGATAGGCATGCCCAATGATATTATGTGCATTTGTTTGACACATAAAACAATCGAAATATGTGAAAATATGACATGTTAAATAATGTTATGTTTGTTTCATTTGAAAAGGGATTTGTTGTTTTATAAATGGACAGTGGACATAGTTATGTCCTGAAGTTGATGTTTACCAAACCCCTAGGAAAAGACGTAACACAGGAAAGAGGTAACACAGGAAAGAGGTAACACAGGAAAGAGGTAACACAGGAAAGAGGTAACACAGGAAAGAGGTAACACAGGAAAATAGGTAACACAGGAAAGAGGTAACACAGGAAAGAGGTAACACAGGAAAGAGGTAACACAGGAAACCAGCAGGGTCCGCCCCTCTTAGGATAAGAGTTGAGTAGCCCAGGTGTAGGGATCGATTTGGGTTTCAAGGCACGTAAACCCATCCAGATGTAGGGAACAGGATAAAACACAACTCATCAGACCATATTAATGTTTTCCATTGCTTAGGGCTCCAGGTCTCTTGCACTAAGTTGTGCGAATTTGTGCTTTGGTGCTTTACTATGCTCATGATACAGAGTTTTCATTGATACTGGGTCACAGAGGTGCTGAATCAAAAGATGTTTTTTCTATGTATGTCACATCTCCATCTTTTGCTTCTCTCTCCTGGTTTGTTGCAGCTCCAGAGGTCAACATCACAACCCCTCCTCATTGTACTCACCTGTGTGCCATTTTCATTATCCCCAGTGTATACACTGATCAGCCATAACATTATTATACCTTGCCTAGTATTGATTAGGTCCCCCTTTTTCTGCCAAAACAGCAGCCCCATACGCAGAACTGAATCCAATTGAGAACATCTGGGATGTTTATGCATCGGTGCATTTAAATTTACAGTTTGTGGAACAGCCTGTGATTACCATTGTTTACTTTCATTTTCAGTTTGACTTTGAATCCAGCCCTCAATCGGTGAGTGATTTTTGTTTCCATTGACCGTTGTTACATCATTTTGTTCTCAATGAAATACACAATGTACAGTAAAGATTTTGATATTTGATATGTTTTCGGTCATCGAGACCTGATGTGTGATTCAAGTTTTCCGTAATTATTTTGAGCAGTGTATATCAAGCTAGGCCTGTGTTTGCTTCACCCATTTGATTTGTATAGTGCTCTGTGCAGATTTTGGGGACTATTAAACTAACTTTGTGTTGATTACATCCTGCGTCTAGCTGCATCTTCTACTAAACACTACTGTGTAACTTTCAGGCAAATATCCTGTTAAGCGTTTGTCTATCCCTGTTGGTCAACTTCAACTTCCAACCACTCTTCCTCCATGTTAAGAATATGCTGTCTTCATTACCACTGTTCTCCTTGAAACATCAAATCATTTTGCAGTTTTTGTGACTGAGGCACCTGCAATGCGAGCCCAGACTATTTGGCTTCATGAATTCTGTTATGCATATGTGGCTTTGAAAACCCAAACATCAAAGTGCTAATTGACCAACCTCTTTTACAGCTGACACATATGTACTGCTAACTGACAATCAAACTAATGTGACCCCTGCAGCTGTGGTTTTTATTGTGATGTAGTTACAAAATAGAAATATATTTCCATGGATTGTTTCTTTTATTTTGTCCATGTTTTGTCTCTGAAACTGAAATAAATTATATGTAATTTGGTCAGTTGCTTCAAATAACTCTGTCCACAGACTCTGACCAAGGGAGATTGCCCCTGTTACAATTTAATTCACAATTTGGTTACACTTTATTTGGAGAGTCTGACATTCCATCTGTATGTGCTCTACAGATATGACTATCAACAAACTATCAACAAACCATCTGTTGATAAGCAACTACTTGTGTATTTTAAGGGTAGGGGTAAGTTTAGAATATGTTTTAGGGTAATGGTTAAGGTTAGGTTTAACATAAGGGGAATGGTTAAGGTTAGGATTAGGGTTAGGGTTATTAGATAGTTTGTTAAAATGTTGTTGACAGTATGCAGATAATATGTAGAGCATCTAGAGATGGACTCTCAAAATAAAGTGTTACCCACAATTTTTCTGACTCGACAGCGACACTGTCATAACCAGTATCCAAGGGTTGTGGGCAGAATTTTCAAGGTGCCATATGATAAAATCTGACACAATGATTCTGCTCACTGTACAAGGTCCAATAACTGAACATGGATCATTTATCTGGCTGTAATTTACATGTTAGTCATTCAGATGACACTGTAATCCAGAGCACAGTAAATTGTCAGAAATCAATTTCAGCCATCTGCTTCTTACGATTCTGGAAGTAATTTAATTGCAAATTAAACACATTTTCTCTCAGTGACTCATTAATGTCTGGACTGGAATAAATGGAACCTAGGTTTTGTGTGTTTAACTACTTTCTATTTACTCCAGTCCAGACACAAAAAATGAGGCCCTTCCTCCTCAATGGCCTCCACTGTTCTTGATGAAGAACACTTTTCAGTGCTAACAAATTTAGTTAAACTTTTGTATCCAAAGAGAATCCAAAATATCTAGTTATTTTACTCCAATGTTTGTAAACATGTCCACAAAGGAAATGCCTTTGAACCTGTGGCCTATACTATGAAGCAAGATTTCGGGTTAGCGAGCTAACTTCAGGTTTAACCCTGGGTTTCTAGTATCATGATGGTGGACCTGTTACCGGGTTACATTGCCATGGTAAATTATGCATCAAACCTCACCTGCTTCGGAGCAGGTTATAGTCGAGATAACAGATTAATCTGAATAAAAGGGTTGAGACGACTGGAGCAAGAGTTAGCAGAAGTTTGTCACTATGATCGAGTTTGTGAGGTGCGAGGAAAGGGCGAAATGGCCGCCATGGTTTTGGCGGATCGCAAAAGCTGTACCGTGACTGAGGTTGGCAAGGAGGGGAGTTCGGATGGGAGTATGGGTGTTGCATGAATGGGGGTTTGTGTGGAGGAAGAAGAAGCGTGCACGGGGGAAGGAGGGTGGTGAGTGTTGTTCGGGTGAGGGGACGGGGCCAGCACAGGGAGATGTGGAGCAGGATTATAAGGTCTTATCAGTGTTTGCAGCCACGACAGGTAAGATGTTACACACGATCACGCTCACTGCGGCAATCGAGAAACAGGTTAGGAGGGTGAAAGATACAAGGTGTTTGAGTGGTGGTAGGGTACTTATTGTGTTGGATAGTGAGGGTCAAAGGGATAAGTTACTGAAGTTGGAGGTGTTGAATGGGGGTAAGGTGAAGTGTCAGGTGCCTGGGAGTATGGTGAAGGTGAGCGGGGTGATCACGGATGTTCCGGAGGATCTGTCCATGGCGGAGCTTAAAGAGGTGGTGTCGGGAGGGGTTGTGGTGGAAGCGAGATGATTGGGCAGTAGGTCAATGGGGCTGGAGAAGGTGAGTCCGACAGTGTTGTTGGAGTTTGGAGGGCTGTTGCCGAGTAGGGTGCACGTGGGGTATCTCCGTTTTTATGTGAGGAAATATGTGCCGCCTCCACTGCAATGTTTTAAATGCCAGTGTCTGGGACATGTGTCTGCTGTGTGCAGAGGGCAGGGTAGGTGTGCTAAGTGTGGGGGTCTGCAATAGTATGGCAAGTGTGGGGTAGGGAAGAGGTGTTGTAATTGTGGTGGGGGGCACAGTCCTGCGTTTGGGGGGTGTATGGTTCAGAAGCGGCTGCAGCGGCACAGCGGGTTACGGTGGTGGATGGATAAGGTCACTTATGCCGAAGCAGTGCGGAGAGTGGGGGTCTGGGGTTGGGTGTACAGGTAGAGAAGGAGCGGGGTACAGGCTCGGTGTCAGGGGAAGGTCTGGGTGTTCACAAGGTGGTGTTGTCTGAGACATGTTAAACATGAGTGTGTGGTTGGTAAGGATACATTGGTGGTGGGCAGGGTTGAGTTTGTGGCGTTTATTTATCATCTTGTTAATTTATGTAGTCAAGTAAAGGGAAAGAGTGCTAACATTGAGGTAGTGGTGTGTGCTAGGGAGTATTTGGGAATTACTGACATCACGGGGGAGATGATTCACAAGATGTTGTTGTCTGGTGTCGGTTAGGAGGGAGGGTGGTGGATGGGGGTGGGTAGGGATGTGTGGTGGTGTCGTGAGCTGTATTTCCATTTCTTAGGGTGGCAAGTTGAGTTGGGTGGAATTGAATTGGGTGGGCTGTGACCAGCCTCACACTCCGGTACAGTTGGTGACAGTATATGCACAATTAAGTCGGTTGCAATCTGCCATAAAACTCAAAGAAGTTTTGAATGAAAGCACCGCCCACTTACCAATCAATTCTCGATTGAAATATGCGTCACCATTCTAGGAGTCGCCATTGGCTTTCTCTGATGAGTATCTTTATGAAAGATATTGTTTCTCAGCGGAGGGATTGAAGTATCTTTGTCAACTTCTTGAGCCACATGTTGCCAGTGCGCACATCGAAGTCATGTGCCTACAGTTTCACAAACTGTATGCATAGCGTTGAGTTTGTTTGATACAGGTAGTTTCATGTATGCTGTGTTTGATACGGAACCAACTTCAATTTGTATTCCTGGCCTCCATGGGACCCCCCTCTCGGCTGGGCCCCAGAAAGCTCCCACAGTACTTATACATTTGTTGAACAACCTAGTATTTTAAAATGGATTATTTGACACATACCCTGCATATATTTTATTGTTCTCCCTCAAACTTTTAACACTGCCAGTGTTGCAACAGAAATAATATGGCATTCATCTAAGCAACTATTAACTGACGCATTTATAAATATGCAGGTGGCAATTTTTTTGCCAGCTTTCCTTCCTGCTTTATATATGTGTTATATTTTTATACTCTTAGTATTTCTCAAAAATTATCATTTACTCCTTTTGAGCAAAATATGCATCTCTCATAGACTTGTCCATGTCTGCAATTGGTCATATGGTGTAACAAATATGTTGTACACACCTTTTGATTGAATAAATTGTCAGGGTCCCATGTCAAAACACAATTACATTTAAAAAACATGCACTAGAGTCTGTTTTATCCACCAAAAGACAAATTTTAGCAACACATGAACGTGGACACACTTCATATGCAATGAATTAACAATGATTATTGCAATGAATTATGAGCGCTATTATTTTGAAACAAAAATCCGAGTTCGTGTTGCCGGCATAATATATTTGGTAATGCCAGGCAAGGGACTTTTATGATCCTACATCTTCAACAGGCTTTCTAATCTGCCGGCAGTTGTGAGTAATCTCCCCCTTGCATTCGTCACGTTGCCATTGAGTGTAAAAGCGTGAAAGGTGGAGCATGAATTTCAAGGTATGTTAATGTATTATAAAGATGGAGGCGCAACATGGCTGCCTCTATTCGAGCAACTCCATGGTATGTATTCTGAATGGATGATCCTACTCTTACGAGAATACTTTGATTATTTGGTGGAAGTAATTACACATGAATGAGCACATATTTTGGAAAGAACAAAGGTGTTTTGCTAAGAATCAACTGGAAAAATACACAATGTAGCTTTAAGATTTTGAGGAAGATCGCCAGGTAAATGAATGACTTTGTGGAAAAATTATACTGTTCAAAAAGTTATTTTTCTAAATCATCTAAGGTTAAACACTTTAGATGATTTAGAAAAATAACTTTTTTTTTCCAATGTCCAATAATTTGTTTACTTTGTAAATGCACAGCACACAATGCAGGCTCCAATGTCTGTGAAGGAACAGACCATAGGGATGGAATAGAATCTGATTGGTTGATATGATGGAGTTGAGTATGACTAGTGGATAAGCTCAGAGTTTTAGTCACTTGGACAGGACAAGATCAACTAACCTGATAGATAGCAGGTTTGGTTCAGAGCATTTGTTGCTATGGCTTTCGATCAGGCTAGACTTCAAGGTCTCTTGACGAAGACAGAAGACCTAGCGTTTGCTCAAGTTTGGTTTGACAGAGCTCACCATAACACTAGTTTTATTTTCCAGAATACTCTTCCAAATATATTTTTCCGTATTTCAAATGGCTAGAGCTATTTTGGGTGTAAAAATCGCATGTACCTAAAAAAATGCAGTGCTCATGATTTGCCACTAGATGATGCAGTTAACTACTATTTCCATAAACACAACTATATTACCAATCAGAAATCTAGAGAAGTATGTGCTTGCCAATTAGAGGTCTACTCGGATGGATTAATAATGTATATGAAAGTATAAAGTACTGAAAATCGTTGTTGGGGTCCCCCCAAACTATTTAAACATATCATTGCCATTGATTGGAAATTAAACTACGTTAATGGGCAGTTACTTTAAAACAAACCCTAAAGTTCATTGTTGTTTCTCGTTTTGACTATGTCGGAGTAGAATCTGATTTTGTGGCTGTAGAATATGACTTTGTGGCTGTAGAGTATGACTTGGTTATGGAATTTAGTGGAAACACAGATACAGCATATACACCGAGATAGCACACTAGAAGAACTTACAGCCATAGTTTATTATTTATTTTTATCTGGGCGGAGCTTGGCCTGCTTATCGCCCGATAGACGCCTCAGTTCAAAACCATTGCTCTGGCTCATTCTTTTCGCCACGCCCCAATTATAAAATGTAGTAGTACTCTGTGACACCCCTACGTGGCGGTAAGCAGACTAGAACGGCCCAGAACGGCCCTCCTGAAATAAAAAGAAAATATGTATATGGGCGTGTCTTCAATTGGGCTGTCTCTGTTCGTGGTCTGTCTCTGGCAACAGCAGGCAGTGGTCCCCGACGCATCTGGAAGGAAGCGGAAATATATCTACGTCGCAAGCTATTTCGATTTTAGGCAAAAACAGACGTATTTTGTACCATTACAACAAATCTGCAAGGGTTGGATTTCAAATAGAAAATATATTTGACCAAACAAGAAGTTTACATTTCACCGTTAAACTGGCGGGTGAGTTTGGTCTCTTCATACTGAATACAAAAGTTAGCTAGCTAACCAGCTAGCCCGCTATCGTTACTCGCTAACGTCAGCACGGTCAGCAATACCATACGAAAATGTGTTGTTCTGTCGCTTTTGATTAGCTAGGAAAGCTAACCATAGGCCTTTATTTTCTTGGCATGCAGGTCTTTTGAAACGACGAATTCACATGAATTGACGTATGTGCCCAGTTGAACAAGGCAGATATGAAACACAGACTTAGCCATTTTAGGGTTGTGTAGTGGGTTGATGTTGATAAAGTTAGTTGTTAATTTTACCAGCCTGTTAGCTTTTTCGTCTTGGTTAGCGAACAAGCTTGGTGGTACAGTAGTGAATTAAAGTGGTACAGTAACTGTGAAAGCTTCCTGACTGGATCTAAGTTAATATTCACAATCTAGGCAGCTACAAAGTTTAATAGTATGTTACTTAATAACATACGACGTTATAGCCACGTAACAGTACTGTGGTAGATCGCATGTACAAAGATGTACATCTTAACAATACGAACGTTATGCCACTGATGTTATTGGTATAGCTAAATAAGTATTTACCACAAATTACTAGTATGATCGTATTTAACAGAAAGCCATCCAAAATGGTTGTTAAATGAAAACCTAAACATGTTGATCTTAGTTAGCATAGTTTCATACAGAATTACTGTACTGGACTAAGTACCCAGTAACGTTAGGCAGTGACCTCCAGCATCGATTTGTTGAAAAGGTTGAGGAATTGTTTATTCCCTGTTTGGTTGTTTGCTGGAACTATGTGTTAAACGTTTTAAACCACTTAATAGATGTTACTTTTGGATTAGAGTTAGTAAAACCACATCGTATGACGTCTGCACAAGCCCACAGTTTGTGTGATTACATTCACCCTTCATTACGTTTAGCACTATGCCAGTCAGCTCTTTTATCCCACATTTGTTGACACAACTTCTACCACTTTTCCTTTTGTTATAGCTACTTTACTGTGACCTTTATGTGAGGATCCAGCTGTAAAGGAACGGGTCATAGACGGGAGGAGAGACTCGGAGCAAGCAACTGATTACGGAATTCTATTTTGAGACTGCCGGTTTCCACGAATCAACGACAGGGAATAGAACAACAGTGACCCTATCAAGTACACCAAGCCCACGGTTATACGCAGGTGTCCAGCATCTATTACCATGGAGGCAGTTGCCAAATATGATTTCAAAGCTACTGCGGATGACGAGTTAAGTTTTAAACGTGGGGAAGTACTAAAGGTAGGACAAGCTGTTTTTTGTTTTTAAATTAATTAGTGACAAAGCGAAGTAACTGCTGTTTTGGGCCTTTTTACAAACGTGTACCAAGGATAATTTCATAGCATTTTCTGCTATGGACATCTAATACAATTATGCTGACATTATCTAAAATCACGATTACACCTCCAGATCTAGCCCAATAACATTGATATTTTTCTTCCCCTAAATAGTTTAACATGCTGAAATGTGTATCTTGCCTATGCATGTCTATCACGTGTGCTGTAACCAATAAGCACTTTTTTTCTCAATTAATGCAAGAGTTACTTTATGCATTTATACATTTTTACGGTAATCATTATCCAGATTCCAAATGTGAGTTCTTGAATCTTATTGGTGTATGTCATGTAACAAACATTTGAGCTTTTCAGCTCTTTTGTTTCTCTTAAACTTATTGGTATCTGAAAATAATCAAGGGTTGCAATGTGTTGGTTAAGACAAGAACAGCAAAATCGTTTATCACCGGGTTCAACTGTGTAGAAGAGTGATGTGGCCCGCTCTGTTTTTTATTGCACTGTATATAGACATGCCAATCACTCAGCTGCTATAATCTGACAACCTGTGCCCAATGGATCATTTCGGACAGCCAACTTATGCAAAGCCTCACTCTATTGCTTCCTAGAAAGCACTTAAACTATTTTCAGAGCTCAATAGGACCTCAAGATGTTAGGAAAAACAGCGAACAGACTTTTTATGCAAGTGCTCTTTGGATTTAAATGTAATCATTGTAATCCCTCTGATCTTTCATGGGTCTTAGGTAAAGAGCGTATAAGTTTTCCGCCAAAGCATACCAGCAATAATTTGTTTTAAATTATTTCTATTTTTAACAACTGTGTTTTTCAAGTTTAGCAAATGTAGATTAACTGTTTTTTTTTTGCTTGCAACTACGTATTGATGCCCTTCTGTATAGCCTTTTTGTTTGTTGTCTACTAGGTGACTTTCAGCACACCTCTTCTGAAGCCCTCGTACACTATTAATTAATATCACAAGTAATTTTGGGCAGAGGTGTTTTCTCTGCTGGTCTCCAGGTAAACATAACACACCAAAGCAAACAGTCCCCTGGTTTAGAACATAACAGCACTGTACCCTGGGTACCTGTCCAGGGTGGGAAATTAACACCCGCCAGTGGCGGGTGGATTTTCACATTGGCGGGTAACATTTCCCTATCTACCAGCCACTCTGGCGGGTGAAATGTACAACATATGATACTTTTTTTTTTTGGCTACTTTAAACATTACTTGTTTCGGATCGGAGATAAATGCGTTTGACAAAAATGCGGAAGCTTAGTCATTAACAAAGAAAGATGCACTTCTGTCGAGGTGCATATTTGATTGGTTTTCGCGGAGCTAGTCTGTGAGAACTACAGCCTTTAGCTGCGGTACCATAAACATAGTGCGGTACAGAAGAAAAACAAATCAATTTATAGTTCCCAATATTAAGCCAGAGTAAACTAGATTAAGTTAATATAGAAAATGTCAAATACAAAACATGTATAATTACAGATATGGGGAAGTTGATGTGATTGTGATACGATTTAATGTTATCGAAAAAAGAAAATCACACACATACAGCACAGAATTCTAAACGCTCATTGGATGATTCAGCTGTCACTCAAATCACTAGTTTAGTCTGCGATAATGATTGGATTCTGATTAACGCGCTCTCGTTTTCCCGGAGACATTTACATGCGCAATGTCAAACTGTAAAGTTTATTAACAGCGGATTCTAATTCAAGTATCTTAAATCTCCATAATATGGTTTCTTATTATATTTAATGTTGTAAGATGTTTCGTGTCATTATTGAAGAAGCACTTGCAACTTTGATGGGTGATTAGGCTATTGGAGTCAGATGGCTCAGTGGTTAGGGAATCGGACTAGTAGTCAGAAGGTTGCTGGTTAGATTCCCTGCTGTGCCAAATGTTGTTGTCTTTGGGCAAGGCACTTCACCCTAAATTGCTCCAGGAAGAATGCCCCTGTGCTTAATCACTGGATAAGACTTAACTCTGGATAAGACTGTCTGCTAAATGACTAAAATGTAAATCATTTAACGAATGCTTCAATATTCTTA
>JACXGM010026808.1:0-14732 GCA_016801145.1 Umbra pygmaea
TCCCGGTAAATATTGCTGGCAATATTGTAACTTTCAAATACAGGCTGATAGTATATGTACAGTGTGTGCCGTTTAATAATCCAAAAGTGAAGGAATGAACCCTTCAAGGTCAATTGAGAATGAAACGTTGAGGCTGAAATATTGCCCATTAGAGACTCAATCTTAAAAACATGGAAACAAAACCAATACACAACTGGACATAAACATCCCACCATCTCCAGTGTAATGTTATACTCATCTATTCGACTTGCTTCCCATGTTGATGTCCTCCAAACCCACCTGCAGTTTTTCCAGCGTAAACACCCGGGCTTAAGGCAGGGTTAACACAGTAACTATTGGTCCCCAGCCATAACTGCCCACATAGGCTAACTCTTTATAGCTCGGATGGGCCACCTATTTGGTAAAATGAAATGAAGAAAAGATAAGTAAAAGTCAATGGATTTTCCTATTGAATGTTATTACTTGAGGAATTGGTGCAGATGGCTATTGATCTGGCTCATTCTTGGCCATTACCGTTGCGATGGCAATCAGGGCCCCAGGCTGTTCGCCGGGTAAACAAGAATTTTCTCCTCCTGCTCACTGGAGCCTCCATGGAGATTGTGAGCAGTAAAAGGTATAGGAAAACATTTCTTTCAGAACCCTTCTTCTACTAACGTTTCTGCAAAGATGATATAAACATGTCTGTCATTTCAGGTTGGCCCCGAACACGCTATTGATTCGTCCTTCACTGTGTTGTGTTTTGTTTATAGCCATGTGCTTTGGTTAGATCTGTTAGAACTCCTACATAGTTCCAAAAGGGAGAAACAGTGTTCATGTACATGGGGCCAGAGTTGACATTTGCTATATTGAGGGTATAGAAATAGAATGGATAGAAAGTCCATTGAAATGCTTGATGTTGTCAATCGATTAGTACACAATAAAATGGCAATTTTTGTTAGTTGTCACAGTGACAACACGCACATCGGTTTAATGCGGAAGTAGGCCGCTAGATCTTTGCAATGGAATGGTACACATAAAAATGTCTGCCGCTCTGACCATTTGGCTACATTGATTTGAATTGGAATGTCCATTCTATCCATTCCATTTCTATGATTGATGGCTTGCAGCCAGACGGGAGTAAGTGAATTTTCACCAACTTTAAAGGACAGCAAAAACTAAATTTTATCAAGCTATTTTTTTAAACTTAGGTCTTTAAAATGTGTTGTTTAATTCTTTAATGTTTTGTTTAATTCTTTATTGGTCATGATTTCAGTTGTGTCCCCTTGGCACTAAAAAGGTCTCATTGAGAGATTTCATATGATTTATTGAATTCATATTTCGCCAAAATGTCACTTACGCTCTAAGCCCTCGATATATATTATGCCTTATTTTATAATATACAGTACTTCCTCTGAAAGATGCTGATGGAAATACACTAACAAGGAAGTGCAAACTGTATTTTCTGCATATTTAAAAGTACCATAGCTCCTAAATCCTCAAAAACAGTGTTTTTCAACACCTGCCTTTCCATTTATTCTATCTATTTCTGAGCTATGGGCTGACATGACTCATCTTTTTCCTACTCATTGTGGAATTCGGTGTCACCGCCCTGGTGAGGCCATCAGCCCAAATGCCCCTTCCCGGCCACCCCGGGCCACACAATCCAATGCACCCTACCTCTACATGCACATTAATCTCATCACAGATTCTACAGAAGCCATCTGGCCTATGGCTTAGACAACAATATGAAGGCATTTATTATCGACAAAAATATATTTTTTGTACTACCAAAGCATGTTTCCTCTCTTGGTGTTGTCCTGCCTTTTTCTCTTTAGTCTCTGTAAAGCAACATTTGAAATGATACTTTTATGGGCATGAGTGAGGGCTTAAATTGTGTCGTTCACCACAATTCTTTAATTCTCTTATTAAATACATAATTTATATATGCTACTGGTTATATTATCTACACTTTGCTAGTTATTAAGGTGCTTTTGCAGTTTAGTAGGTAACCAGAACTCTTGCATTTATTAAACTATGCTGGCTGGCTAGCTACTGACTAGACTATGTAGCTAGATAGCTCTCTAGACACCTGGCTGAAATATCAACAACTATTATTTACCATTTTTACTCATTTTCCAAGAGTCAGTTTAGGATCAGTCTTTCTTTTTGTAGAACAGATGCAGGAGTTAGCTGATAGCTAATATATACATTATTTATATCTGGCACGTTGTTCGCTAAGTCTTTGGGATGAGTCTTTCTTTTTGTAGAACAGAGGCAGGAGTTAGCTGATAGCTAATATATATATATTATTTATATCTGGCACATTGCTTGCTAAGTCTTGCCAGCTCCGGTGATCTGGTAGATCTGCTAGGTAACGTCAGTCTGGAGCGCAATCAGGAGAATGCGGTTTTGCGAGGCAAATTGAGCATGCGCAGGGGAGAAAGACACTCGACATTCCCATGAATGTATTAATAACAGGATGGAACGATCTCATTCATTTCAACGGAGAGAGCTTGAAGCCCAATTAAACAACATTTTAAAATTATAGCCGAGCATACTGCGCAGCCTCAGCTGAGCGTGATGACGTAGATGTGATGTGAGCAACGTCTCTGAAAGCGGTAATTTTCATGTTAGACGCGCCTGAAGAATCTGCTCCCATTTGCATAGACAGCATTCCCGAATCTTGCTCATGTAGAGACTTGAGACCATAGTAGAAATAGAGACAGAAATATTTTGTTGCGATGGGCTTCTCCCTTGACTGTATGCCTCCACGTCCCACCGATTGTCTGCGAGTTTCTACTGGAATATACGGTAATTTCTCTACTGTGCGACAGGATGTCACGTGGTTATGACTCAGGAACTAGCATACGTCTACAAAAACTGCTGATACAGGGCCATAACGTGAGGTACAAGGTATTGGAGCTTTTTATACATCTATATCTTTAGAAATAAACAATGGAGAAATAGAGTCTTTAAACGCTTCCGATTTCAATTTATTCGCTGTCAAAGTGACCCCTAAACTCATTGGAATGAATGGAATGCTAACGTGAGCTGATAGCCTGGTAGCATCTGACTCGCTACATACAAGCCTCGACTTCCGGATGAAAAGCTACCCCCTTGGACATTCCACACTTTGGAAAATAGGGTTGTGCGTTTGGAATTTAGATCAAGAATATTAATGTGTTCAGCGTTGAAAAGTGCTAGGAATGCTATTAGTGGGTAAACTGTAATTAACTAATTGTAAATGTGAGGAAACAGTATTTCACCACTAAAACAGGAACTTTAATAGCATTTACTGTATGTGCGTTTACAGTCTACACCCTTGAATGGAATGTAGGTTTAACCAGCTGCCATCCATATAGAACAAACCCAGTTATTCCCAAATAGATGTACTCACTCAAATTAATTAGATAAATTGGCCTAAAGCTGGGAAAACAGCATTCAAGTTTTCAGACATTTCACTCTCGGAAGGTTGCTCACAGTACACGGAGTGAAGACTACAACAATACATGTTGAAAATAAATCATAATGGCCAAATATGAATGTAACCACAAACAAAAATCGGTCGCCATTTTGATCGTAGTTTTGAGCCCTGGTAATACGTGGGTAACCGTTACGTAAACAGACCTTGGAAAAGGACATTCAAATGTGAGCTTTCGTACATACTGAATTGCCGTTCTACCAGAACATTTCCAAGAATTGAACAATTGGTTACAATTTGAAGTTCTTCAGGAACATTTAGCTCAGGCATACAGTAACATGCTAGGTTAGTAAGGTGAGGTTAGGGTTATAGTTATGTTGGGATAAACAGTCTTTTTTTATATTTCGTAAACGTACAAGGCTTTTATGATTCTATGGCTCCGGAAATGTAGAAAGAGTGTTAAACTGTAAGACTGTGGAATGAAAATGAATAGCAGCACTCGATGTTCCTGAAAACTGAACACCTTTCTCTGTGCTAATAGTTCCCTGTCCATCCTGCTGATGTTTCTCCGATGACAAGGGTACTACTGTAGCTCAACACAAGTGAGAATTGTTCTCTCTATCACTTCTCACCAACAGATCAAACAACAAATATCTGGATCTATATAATACCCAGCTAGGTTTGGGTCTTACAACTACAGAGCATTTCCAGAGTAAAACATTTACAATTTTATGTTTATTTGAGCAGTTCAGGATAACCAAGGTTCTTTTGCTCTCTTAAAGTGATATAATCAACTTTTAAATGTTTGTTTCTATACAACAATATTTTTCTTTTTCTCATGCTTTTCAAGATTCATTGCAATCTTAATATTGATTACGACAGATTGATTCACTCACTATATTTTTCTGCAAGTTTGTAATGACTACTGTTAGAAAATCTTCCTCAGCTTACACATCAACTTGTCCAATGACATGTACAATTACGTTCCACCAACAATAAGGTAACACAGTCTACATGCACCCATGCATTTATGAACAAAGAATATTATTGTTCATAAATGCATGGTACTTTCCCGTATGAGGCTGCAAAGATTTGGCATGTCCCCCCGGATTTAAAAAATATTCTACAGCTACACTAGCCTGGAAATATCCAGACCCAAATCCTAAGGATATAAGGGTCTGGCATCGAGTAATGAAAATGACCCAACTCGAGGGGCGGCACCAAGCATGCATTTGAAAATCTCACGGTACGCAATGGATAACACTACGATCAATCACCAGTGGGTTTTTGCTGAGCACCTATGGCTAAGCCCCATATGTTTAGCTACCAGCGAAGCTAACTGGTATTAAACCCTTGCCGTATCCGGTCGGCAAAACAGCAAAAACGTCATTCTTAAAAAAGAACGATTCGAGCGCCGTCTTCTGTTTCTGTTTTAGACAAAAAAACAAGTCTAACTCGTTTATTGTAGCGGCCAAAGCCGTTTCAAACGACTGGTGTTCATCCATAGCGATCTTAAAATGTTTACTAATGACTTCGAGGTCACAGCGGTGTCGTCATCTGTTTAACACGCCTCTGGCCCACCTATATCAGATACACCGATGTGATTGGTGCAGCTTGGCTACAAGGGCATAGTTAATGAGCATCATTACTGAATGCCAAAGTAACTCACTGCGCAAATTCAAATTAGGCTCTTGCGAGAACTCTGGTATTCCATGGTACAGCTACACCTTCTAGAGCAACAATACAGGCTGCTTCATCGGTTGCTATTGGCAACTGCATCAACCTCGATCTACCCAAGCTACAGTTACCCAAGCCACAACTAATTATCTACAATTACTGTACCAGTGCCCAGGGATGGACTGGGAAAAAATTCGGCCCGGGACTTTGGATGGAGCGGCCGGCGGTGGGGGGGGGCGTGTGCGTGTGCACGTACGCTGTATCTGTCGCTCCCCGCGTTCGTCAATCATTCACTCTGGGTTTCTCCTCGTTTGAATAGAGGAACTCTCTCTCGATTTGACGGACGGGCCAGAGCGCAGTTTTGCGGATGCAACATCCTGTCCATTTCAGCCTACTGTCACTTGTTTCTAATACGTCCGATCGGCCGTCAAAGTAAAATGTGACGGCCCGTTTGGCCCGGAATGGACCGGCCGTTCGGGAAAACTCCCGATCCTCCCGATGGCCAGTCCGCCCCTGCCAGTGCCTGTAACAACACCAACAGTACCCCGAACAGATTATACCCCCAAGCTACTGTACAATTAGTATTAATATCATTTTGCACTGTAATTTAGCATTCACACACTGGACTCTCTCAACACTCATACATATTTAGAACTGAATATACAAACAAACGCGCATTCAAACATGGCATATACTGCACTGTACACACATACTGTATGTAGTATTGACGCTGTGTAGACACACATACACACTCCAATTCATACTCAAGTCAAAGTCAAAGTCAAAGTTGTTTATTTATCATATGCATTGAATAACATACATCATCCTATGCAGAGAAATTCTTTTTGACATGGCTCGGCGATTCTATGCAGTGGGCTTAAAAACAAGAATTACAACAACATAAGAATTTTAAAATAGTATACTCAATACTCCCTCTAAAATGCTAAAATGTGTGACATTGATATAACTTGTTGTTTTATATGTTGTTGTTATTTCTACCACTTCATGTTTACAGTAATCTTTGTGTTAATATGTGTTTTGTTATTACCTCTTTATTATTGGAAATGAGCCTGTAGGTATTTAAAGCATTTCAATATTAGTCTACATCTGTTGATGAAAAGCATGTGACAATAACAATGTGATTTGATTTTGATTTAATTTAATAAGAGGAAGATATTTCTCACTGAATGTTTCTATGTCAGAACAATCTGGGAGTCTTAATAAGTGACAATCAGTAGAAAGGGTTTTATGTATTTATAAATAGGAGCACATGATCAAACGTAGGTGCGGTTTTGTTTTATTGACAACGGTACCCTGTGAAACCTAATCCTCTCTGAAATTAACTACCATTAAAATGTGTTGCATTTATTATTTCTTCTGATTATTATGGCTTTGGGAGATGAAGTCGGTAAGGAAGAGCAACACATTGAGTAGAGTCCAGCATCCCTGTGTCAAAATATGTGGAGACATGCATGGCTTCTACTAGATTAGCAATATGGGTTTGTTACCCTGGCACTACCCATGTATCTTAGCAACAGGATCACACTAGATTTTTTATCTCAATGTGTGCTGCTCCATGTATTAACCTCAACATAATCTATTTTTCTTGTTTTTTCTTCTCATTTTTAGCAATATTACAGATACATGTGTTCGCTGGGTGATCTTTATTTAATAAAAGAAATGCAGCAATCTGAAGATTTGCTCAGTGTCACAAGTGGACAACTAAGAATGTGATTGGAACTAAGACCCTGACTTGTCGTTTGTCTAAGATTGACAGGAGTCTGACATAGCCTGATTAAGTTGGGATGCTTTGCTTCATATCTTTGAACTGAGCCAGTAAAAGCGGTGCCGTTGGAATGCTTAATATCGGCAATGTCATTTGGAGTCAAATAGAATGCAAATTACTCGTACAATTGAAATGTCAACTTAAACATGCCACGCATTTGGCTGTTGGCTAGCGGTGGAAGTAATTTAAAGTAATTTCATTGATTCAGAGCACCACTAATCCTTCATTTTCTTCCTGCCATCCAGGTTACAGGAACTATGGCTAGGAACAGATGATGAAGCAGGCAAGAAGCTTAGATCTTTTTCTACCTGGACCAGTCATTACTAGTTTACCATTGAAGTGTATGACGTTTATATTTTGAAATATATGTCTTTTGATGTATTTGAAATTATTATATTTTGAAATAAATCAAATGATTGTATTTTGAAGTATGTATTTTCAAGTGGACAACATGGGTTTAGTGAGTTCTACTAGTGGATACATTTTTTTATCCTTTATTTATACAGGGAAACCAGTCTCTTTTACAAATGTTCCCTGTGATACAACAATAAAAAACAGAAGCCAAAGAACTAAAACAGAATAAAACTACAAGATACAGTGAAAATATAATTTATTTCACTCCATTACCCATAAATCCTGTAAGCTCCTTGTTATTCTCATTGGTATGGGGGAATCCCAAACATACTCTACATCTGATTAGCTGCAGTTTATTCATTTATGTCACTTGCAGAGGAATGTTTATCACTCCAATTTAGCTTGGTCTGGATGTTCGTTTGTGTAAAAACTGTAGTTTTTTTCACTGAAAGATTGTACCCTTGAGTTGCTTTTAATTTAACATATCAAGCCATCATCTTAAACTATTTTATGGTATATATATAAGGCACTGGAAAAGAGATGGTCTAAAATAAAATATGACTTCATGCATTCGATTTGAGGAAAATTAATTTCTTAATTTAACTAAATCCTTCATCCTTCAAATCTAAGCATTGTAGCTGTGAAAATCAACTTAAAATAGTTGAGACTTGTTTATGTATTTGTTTTACTCATTGAGGGAATAAAACGGGTAGTTGTGCACCTCAGTTGAACACTCTCTAGACAGCTTAGGGAGGTGCTAAATATTGTATTTGCAGGTATAACACTCCACACCCACCTCACCTGGCTGAAAATTTGCATTTGAATTCATGAAGATGGTGAGGGCACATTGATTCAATGACGCATCCTTGAGGTAGCTAAATCGCTTCTCACTGAATGACACAGTCAAATTGGTCATGTAATCTAAAGTTAATTTATACTCTATAAGCCCTTAAAATTAGCCTGAAAAGCCAAACCCACATCAAGATGTCGGGTCTGGGAACTCACCATTGGCAGGGCTCAATCCGAGGGGGGAGATAAACGGTTGTCTTTCAAATTCGACAACCAACCAGAGCAACGAAGTATCCGGTCGGCAAATCTCCGAACACATCTTCCTTTTGTAAAAATGACTTTAGTGCCGTTCTTTTCTCAAAGGAAAAGTTAACTACAGTCTTCCAGAGTTGCGGCAAAAGCCGATTCGAAAGACAGCTGTTCGCCAGCAGCAGCAGCCATCTACTTTGTTTTCCCGTAATTACGTTAAGCCCGCCCACCGACTCTATACACAATGTGATTGGCCTGACCAGAATTAGGTTTTTCCAGCTCGCAAGCCAACGGAGTGTTGCTAGACTGACCCTAGCTGCAAATTAAATTTGCTGCCACAAGGGTGCGTCTAGATTTCTAGGCTCCCTTAAAATACCTCATAATTTTTGGGGATTTTAAATTGAGACATTTATAACAAATAACGTACAGTAATATCCCACATAGTTATAGGCTATCTAAATGTAAAATTATGAATTACATTGTTTTAAGGGCTTCTAAAGTATAATTAAACTTTAAATTACGTGACCAATTTCACTGTGTCATTCTGTAAGAAGCGATTTAGCTGTACTGTACCTTACAACATGCGCACATTTAAAAAATCTATGAAAATGGGCAAGAACTCTTCTGTCCTAGTTTCAAGTTAAAGCTGATTCCCCGACTAATGTGTGGGTAATACAAGCCTTTAGTCACTGCAGAACACATCATAATACAATCCTTTAGTGACTACAGAACACATCATAATACAACCCTTTAGTGACTACAGAACACATCATAATACAATCCTTTAGTGACTACAGAACACATCATAATACAAGCATTTAGTCACTACAGAACACATCATAATACAACCCTTTAGTCACTACAGAACACATCATAATACAATCCTTTAGTGACTACAGAACACATCATAATACAATCCTTTAGTGACTACAGAACACATCATAATACAAGCATTTAGTCACTACAGAACACATCATAATACAAGCCTTTAGTCACTGCAGAACACATCATAATACAATCCTTTAGTCACTACAGAACACATCATAATACAATCCTTTAGTGACTACAGAACACATCATAATACAATCCTTTAGTGACTACAGAACACAACATAATACAAGCATTTAGTGACTACAGAACACATCATAATACAATCCTTTAGTGACTACAGAACACATCATAATACAAGCATTTAGTCACTACAGAACACATCATAATACAACCCTTTAGTCACTACAGAACACATCATAATACAATCCTTTAGTGACTACAGAACACATCATAATACAATCCTTTAGTCACTACAGAACACATCATAATACAATCCTTTAGTGACTACAGAACACATCATAATACAATCCTTTAGTGACTACAGAACACAACATAATACAAGCATTTAGTGACTACAGAACACATCATAATACAAGCCTTTAGTGACTACAGAACACATCATAATACAATCCTTTAGTGACTACAGAACACATCATAATACAAGCCTTTAGTGACTACAGATCACATCATAATACAAGCATTTAGTGACTACAGAACACATCATAATACAAGCCTTTAGTGACTACAGATCACATCATAATACAAGCCTTTAGTGACTACAGAACACATCATAATACAATCCTTTAGTGACTACAGATCACATCATAATACAAGCATTTAGTGACTACAGAACACATCATAATACAAGCCTTTAGTGAGTACTATCTGTGAAAAAACAGTAAAATTACTGGTAATTTGCTGCCAGTACTTTTTCTGTTATTTTACAGACATTTACTTCAAGACAATAACAGACAATACTTTGTGAACACTAAATATCAGTTTAAAAACCCCATCTGATATTTATTTTAATGGACATCTACTGTGTTTATGAAGTATTTTCTGTAATTGCCAAGCTAGAGAGAGGTGTCGGTCATTGATAATCTGTTCTTGTGTGGAATGCTCTCCGGGAGCTACACCATTTTTAATGTGGGTTGTGGGGGGAGTGTTGTTGGAGTTTGGAAGTTTATGCGTGCACTCTGTACTTATAGGTTAGCTGTCAGCGCCCATGCCGCTGTGAGAGCATGTTATGGTATCATTGTGCACTCGCATTTACTTGTTCACCTGCAACTCTCCTAGGTTGTGAAAGAGTGTGTGATGTGTTTGAGATATGCATATGTTCTATATATATAACTATATTGTTTTCAACGTTTGTGCCACTGTGAGAGCTTGGTGAGCTGTATAGGTATACTCGCTGTGCACTCTGACTCCATTCCTGGTTTTCAGTATCTCCAACACATTATCTACTCACTTCCATATATGGACTTCCTGTGCTTGTTTCGTTCTTGTTTCATTACTCACACCTGGTTTCCTTTAGTCATTAGTGTATGTATATAGTCTACCCCTGTTTAGTTAAATGATTTGTCGTTCCTTATTTCCTGTCAGAGGTGTTTTGCTAATTTCCTAGTTTGAAGATTTGTGAGCTAAAATTTCTAGTGTTCTGTGTAATCAAGTTCTAGTGTCCCGTGAACTCTAATGTTTAGAGTTTGTTATTTTGTAGGGAAGTTCATATGCTCTGTGTATTTAGTTGAATAAAGTTATTCTCATTGAGAATCGCAGCTGTCTGCTGCCTACATTTACAATAACCTATGACACATTTTGAGGTGTGGATTTTCGTTTCACAAATTTTTTCATACTGCTCATCCAACACAGAAGCCTTTCATCAGATCATGAACTGTATATATATGCTCATTAACTTTTGTTACATGATTGAATTTACAGTTGTCCAATATGCACACAAGGAGTCGCTGGAGAGCACCGGGGCAAGGTATATGATTCGGCCTATCTATCTCAAATCCCGGGTAGCTCTATGACATTTTGCGCTGCCTAGTGCTGGAGGCCTGAGGAAAGCCGGAGAAACGATAGTCAGGCTTGAACAACTGAAAATCATGACATAGTTTGTCCTGCAAGGCAGCGACTTAGCCCATTAGGTCATGCAGACCCCCGATTTAGTCTAAGCTTGGTAAATACACAAATGTAGCCCAACAGAAGATCTACATTAGTTTTAAGATACCGGCCTAAATGGTTATTCGATGTTACTGTGTTTTAAGTTACATGTATCTAAAGAAATGTCTTAAGTACCTTCTCTAAACTTCCCACAGTCAAACTTCATAGTAAACTGTCTATGCGACAACCAGTAGTACACACTAAACTGCCACCCAACACAAGCTGCCAGAGGAACACTACGGTCAGGTACAACTCAACAAAGCATTTTATCTCTCTTATAAATTAAGGGCTTGGTCACAGACGCCCAAGCAGAGTTAACACTATGGCTCCCCGGAGAAAGGTGAGAGGACAAGTGTGTGTGTGTGTGTGGGGGGAGGGGCGCAGCCTGAGCGCTTCAAATCGACCCTGAAGACAATATGGCATGATATGTGGATGAAATTGATGGCCACACGTCAACAGGATGAAGACAGTAAGACTGAAAGGTAAATGTCCCTAGGTAGGTGTTTGTGCATGGCCATGAGTGGAGCTTGTGTGTGTGTGTGTGTGTGTGTGTGTGTGTGTGTGTGTGTGTGTGTGTGTGTGTGTGTGTGTGTGTGTGTGTGTGTGTGTGTGTGTGTGTGTGTGTGTGCGCGCGTGTGTGTGTGTGTTTGTGTGTTTGTGTGTGTGTAAATCCTGAACATCCCCTCAGCCCTGCCAGTTATGGGCCTGAAGAGGCACTTTCAGCTATTTTATATAGCAATAACAATTCATATATTTCAAAGTAACAGGATATTGTTTTCAAATGAGTGGGAGCTCTCTGACGTGACTACATCTGAAAATGAATTTAGAGTGCAAGTGTCACAGTAATTTTCCCTTCACAGTGACCATTTCACTCTGAGATTATAGCGAACTAAGGACAACCCGACCTCTCAAAATGATCCCTACTTCTATAAGCTTCTACAATATACTGTGGGCTACAAACTTAATCCCACTACACTGCAAAAATATAAACAATTAAAGAGAAAAACTCAAAATACCTACATTTGAGAAATGTTTTTTTTATGTGTTAATGGAACCAACCAAAATAATGTATTGATTGAATCAAAAATAAATGTCCTCCAAATCAAGGTTTCAAAATCAATATTACCTTTAAAGATAATTGTAAATAACATCTACCAAATTAAACCAGGAATTAAATTAAATGTATTTAAGTTCATCTAACCATGGAACTATATTGAGCCATTACATCACTTCCTGTTTTATAAAAATTATGTAACACACATGCAATATCCCTTTGTCATCCAACACCATGAAGAAAACAAAATAACTGGCAGTTCGAAAGAGACAGATGGTCGTAGACCTTCATAAATCTGGTAATGGCTACAAGAAAATGATTGAATATATCACTGAGCACTGTTAGGGCAATTATTACAAAATTCTAAAGATATGGAACAGTTGAAAACCTCAAAGTAGAGGACGCAAATGTATTTTTGCCCCCCAGAACAGGGAGGAGGATGGTGAGAGAAGCAACAAAATCCTCAAGAATCACTGTGAAAGAATTTAAGGCATTGGTGGTGTCCTGGGTTCACCGGGTTTTAAAAAGCACCATCAGATGCCACCTCCAGAACCACCGCCTCTTGGGAAGGGTTTCCTGAAGAAAGACCTTTCTGACCCCAAGACACAAACACGCTCAGAGTTCCCAATAAGATTATCCATCAAATAAATATGATTTTTAACATTCACTCACCACAAAATCATTGTTGCCAATGTAGACATGCTAAATAGCCACAGGATTTAAGTTATCTAATTTGTTTTGCAATAAAGTGCTTTTTCGTGACAAAGCGAAAGCTAGCTATTAAGTGGTGGGTGCCTGTAGCTGTAGTATGTCAACATACTGTACTGGTAGCTGGCTTGTCTTATACTTTAACTAGCAGTATACTGTACACTACACAATTTCAGCTTCAATTTATATGTCCCAAACAAATTTTTGAGGTCTGCGACAAAACTCCCAGATCTGAACCAAATCCCTGTTCGCTCTCGTCACTGACGCATCTTTGCTTGACTGAGTTGTCCTAGATGCCCTGATCTTTTAAGGCAGGTTTGATATTTTTGGTACATAATGTTGTTGTGAGGGATGTTATGAACACAGCGAGGAGATGAACCCAATGAGAGAGCAAAAAAGTTTCCAGCCGCGGTCGGTGGATCTTAATTGGGGAGGACGGGCTCGTATTACGCTCGGCACCGGAGTGAATGGAATGGTGCGCAACGAACAAAACCAATTGTTTTTTTGATTTGCACACATTCCATTCACCCCGGTTCTGAGCGTAATACAAGCCCGTCCTCCCCAATTAAGATTCACCGACCGCGGCTGAAAGTTTCAGATTATACACTTGCAGTTGGCATAAAAAGGATAATGTGTGTTCATAATTTTGAAAATAAATATATATATAAATATATATTTTTATGGAATCTTTATTTAGCCAGGTTGGCATGTTGAGAACAGTTTCTCATTTGAGACAGCAACCTGGCCAAGTAAATACATAGAGTTACAGAAAACATGAAGTTAAACATGTAATTACAAAACAGGAAGTGCACAATAAAAATAGTAAAAATAGTAAATATTAAATAACACAGTGTGCAGGTCTTCAGATCAGACAATTAGGCAGATGTTTGGCGAATACAGTGGGGTGGCACTGTACCAATTATTTAGCACTTAGGGAAGTTGGATGCGCAGGTGTAGAAACTAAAATCAGGGGTGAGGAGTAGACAATCAACTCAGGTGTTTATAGTCTCAATTTTGTGGTTTGTTGAGTAGGTTGGATAGTAGATGGACGATAGTGAGCCAGAATACATAGTGAAGAGGGAGAGTGTGTCACTGAGTGTTTATTGCAACCCATACATTGCACACAAACATGCATTTCAGCAACAGCTGGAGGAACATCCATATGCCGAAAGACTCCAGAAGCTCCAAAGAATGCAGAGATGTGGGAGTAAACCTCCACAAATTACACCCTAAATTATGAATTTCAGAAGTAACTGTGATTGTCATTGATATTTTACAGTAATCAGAGAGCTATGGACAGGAGGACGTAAAGAGACCTTGTAAAGGCCACTCTAAAATGTGCAGTTATCAGCCAGCTCCGCAGCCTACTGAATTGCTTATTTTGCAATTGAATTGCAATTTAGTAGGCTGCAGAACTGGCCGTGGTGCTGAATTCACCTGTTTTGGCTTTAAATGGCTGCCAGGGAGTTGTCAGTTTAGCTCCATCAACAGTTTTGCTCCCTCAAACCTTACAACATCTGTAGCATTGTGCTGTGTGATGAAACTGCACATTTTAGAGTGGGCTTTTATTGTGGCCAGGCTAAGGCACACCTGTGCAATAATCATGCTGTCTAATCAGCATCTTGATATGCCACACCTGTGAGGTGGATGGATTATCTCAGCAAAAGAGAAGTGCTCACTAAAACAGATTTAGACAGATTTGTGAAGAATAATTGCGAGAA
>JACXGM010026809.1:0-14762 GCA_016801145.1 Umbra pygmaea
CCCTTCTGTTTTCCAGCCTCAGTAAATAAGTTATTTCAGAAAAACTTTACATTAAATAACTCCATAAGAATACTAATTCACATAAAAAGTGCTTGCCAAGACCTTGACTGTACACGCTCCCATTTGCCAAAACCATTTATTTAAGCATGGACAGTTATGCTGTGTTTACAGCAGAATTAAAAACGTTTTAGATTTGTACATCAATAGCCGGTTTGCCTCATTTGAGCAGTTGAGCACCAAATTCAAACTTCCAAACACACATTTTTTCCATTATCTTCAGGTTTGGCACTATATTAAAGAAAATTGCCCACACTTTGAGCCCTCCCACAACTCACCCTTTTATTAAGAATCTCATGCTCCCTGCCTCCCTCCAGACTCCAAACATCTGGTATCAAAATTTGTGTATTGCTTTTCGACTCGGGTGTCCTCAGAGCACATCAGGGCGGCATGGGCCAACAAGTTGAAATCAGAGATAACAGAAGAGTTCTGTGAGGAGGCTATGTCTCAGATTCTTTGCTGTTCTATTACCTCACAGTACAGGCTACTCCAGCATAAAGTGATGCATAGATTGTAGTGATCATAAAATAAGTTTATGACGTTGACTATTTAAAAAACATAATTACCTCCGCCAATAAAAAAGTTTGATCATTGATCTTGATTATTCACATCAAAATGCCAAAACCCAAACGGGAAATGCTGTTAACTGTTTAATCCGCCACAATTGAATAAATTCTGTTAAATTTGAGGGTGTCAAATGAACGACAAAATCATTCAGGAAATGCATAGTTGTGATTTGAGGCAAAGAAAATATTTGATTTCTCATTCATGAAAAGTATTTTAAATATACAGTTACTATAATAAGTTTATGACGTTGACTATTTAAAAAACATATATATATAAAAAAAATATAAAAGTTTGATCATTGATCTGGATGATTCATATCAAAATGCCAAAACCCAAATGCTGTTAACAACACTATATTATTTCGGCAAAACAAACTCTGATTTGTCCATTCAGAAGTGCTTGTTTTAATTTATTGCAATAATTTTGCAAAAACAAACATTTAACATGTTTTCAATTACAACGTTTAATTAAAAACAGTAACGATATGTTGTACACAGAATTTGATTTAATATATTGTCAGTGTCTCGTTGATACGTTTGAAAAACATTCACTAGCGTCTGTTTTATCCAACAACTGACTAATTTTAGCAACACATGAACATAGACCCACCAATTATTTATGCAATTAATTAACAATGATTATTGTCATGAATTACCAGCGCTGTTGTTTTGAAAGGTAGTATCAGATTTTTTGTTGCCGACATAATTTAGTGTTGCCAGGCGAAGGCGTTTGCCCTCCTGCTAGAATTGCGCCTGAGGTTTATACATGTGAATATTTCTGTGTGTAGGTACTTTTCCAGTTTTGGGCATACACCATCTACTGGTATTTAATCTGCGCAATATTTTATACATAAAGCCCCAGGATTCCAGCACTTAGCTTCCTCCCATTCCAGCTAGTGACGAGGCCATGGAGATGGGTTCAACTCACCTTACCCCTGTTTATACTGTTAATACTCTCTCTGTTTATACAGCACATTCCAAATTATTATGCAAATTGGAATTAAGTGTCATAAACATTAAATATTTTGTTTTTCAATCAAACGTTCCATGATTCCAAGTATTGCAGCTGAGTCTGTATCCATTGTCTTCCGCAAGGTATCAGTCATGTCCTTGCAGTGCTGCAGGAACCTATCTTCCGACGTCTCTAAATATCCCAGCAGCTCCCATTCGTGTCGTTTCCTTTTGCCTGTGCACAAAAAAATTTCCACAGATCTTCCTTGTGCAAGAGTCAATGCAACATATTAAAGTGTTTACAGTTGCTAGGACACATTTCTCAGCAACTGTAAACACAATACTTAGTCACTTTTTCAAAACTCTTCACATAGTTCTCCTACCCGACTTTCAGCTCGGCACAGCAGTTGATTTCGCATTCAAAATGCACCAAAACTACCAGATCACTTCATACATGTGTCAAATCAACAAATCTTTCCATAACACTATCAAAGGTTGACAGCCTACAAACACACAATTACCTGAAAAATACTAACAACAGGTAGCATTATACAATGTTTTCTTCTGTAAAACAAGGACACCTCTCTACTGTTTAGAATTCACTGCAATATATGTTACTGGAATGAATCAGACATGATGCAGTATGCTTCAATTGGTTATGTTTTGTTTTGCACTGAGTAATTCCAAAATATAAGATTTTGTATACACCATCCACCAATACAGATACATTACGAATGCTAATAAACTGGGTTTTCTGCATAAGGCCACAGGTTCTCATCCACATCACATCTTATGTCATCTAGGGCAATACACATAGGAAAGAAACTTCTGGCATGCCTGATCCATCCCTAGCAATCTTCTGCTGATATGTCCATGCATCCAGCATTCATTGCGTCCAGGAGGGACATTTGATCATGTGGATGGTGGTCATAAACCTTCCACCTCCATGAGGAAAATAATTCCTCTATGGGGATGAGGAATGGAGAATAAGGAGGGAGGAAAAGTGACACCATTCTGGGATGGGCTGCAAACCACTCGGTGACTGCACAGGAGTGGTGAAATGACACATTGTTCCATACAATTAAAAATGCGGGCTGATTTCTTCTCTGCAATCCTTTCCTCACCTAACAATTGTCCAATTGTTTTTATAGAATTTAATTTTTAGATTTTAAATACTTCATTACAACAATAATGTACAAATGTAGCAAATTGCTGTCTTATTCACTGTTGTATTATGTTACTGTTGTGAACTTCAGTTTAACAGTTTTGACAACAGTATTTAAGCATGTGCAAATTGGCTTGTAGATACACCGAGTTTTGGCGGTTGTTGTGTCGAAGTGGGGAAAAAATGTATGTAATTTGAAAGATGTGGTCATTGGATGCATTTTGTGCCAAAGCAATGATAAATCATCCACAGTTTAGCGCACATGTACTTCTATTGTGCTCACTGTATGAAGAGTAAAAAAAAAAAGTGACCTAAGTCTTTAGAAATGTGTCCTAGCGACTGTAAAAAACTGTAACAATATCATTATATGATCATATTACTACACTGATACACCTGATCATAATGTAAGTCTAATATCATATACCTGCACTGTCCCTAGTTTCAGTTTATTGACACTCATAACAACAATCCTTACCCTTTCTGGCTGGCTGACTGGCAGAGGCAGATTCTGAGCTTTCTGCTGAGATGTAAGATGGTGCTGGTAAGATGCAGTGCAGTGGTATCAGTAGCACCATGTCAGATTCTCCTTTGTCAATGGCAACAGCTGTATAAACAAAAATAAGTTTAATCACAAAAGTTTCCATTGCACCCTATACAGTGTCTGCGTTTTGCGACGCCATATTTTACATTGGTAACGTTTAGTAAACCAACAGTGTTATATATATTCTTTATTTCAGACCCATGGCCGGGTCCATATCATGTACAGACAACAGAACGTAGAACATAGCATGCTAATGTTAGCTATTATTGTTAGCAATAGCAGGCCAGCTAGCTGGTTGGTCAAGCAAGCACACCTATTAATAAGTACTGTAGCTAAAGTACAGTATAGTTGGTTTGCAATAAGGTGAAAAATTTGAAAGGTTAAACTTACCGGAATAAGTACAGTAAGTTAGTAACGTTGTTGGCAATACCCCACAGCAGCGTCTTATCCACCATAGACCCAAGCATGGCAGTGATTGAATTTAATGCCCTGGTAATATGGCACGCCGGTCTGTCGCTGAGGGTCGAGTCCAAAACCACTGTTTCACTTTTGGATTAAATATTGTTTATTTATTTACTTGGGACAATGCACATTAATCAACAGTCTTATACTTCTGTACAGACTGTAAGTGAACCAGATTATAGCATAGATGCTAATTTTCATCTGTAGTCCCAAAACTAACCTGCATGTTTTTTGACTTTAGAATCTATCTTTCTTCAATCTTAGTACTATCTTTCTGGTTTTTAACAATGGTGGTCAAAATCTTTCGTGTTGGCCACAATTACCCTGCCCCAGCCCCTGACGTAAGCATGACGTGGTAAAAGAACGGATCTAGACCAGCAAAGAGTTGGTGCCGCTCTGGAACCAGTTTTCCAGGCCGAGTGCCGGTTCTTTGGCTGTCGAAAAGCAAAGAACTGGTTTAAATTAGGCTCCGGCCCTGAACCTACCCAGTTCTTTCTTTGGTGGAAAAGGGGTAAGAGAGAGAGCTGGTAGGCCCCTTTAAGGTCCCTGAAGGTGTGAAAATGACCTTGGCAAATTCAGATATCCTGCAAAGAAATTCAAGCAGAAACCCTCCTTAAACTCACAAGTTCAATGAATGCAAGAATTGTGAAGGTGATAACAAAGGGGTCCTATATGTAACTTGCCCTGTTAAGATGTTTTTGATTGAAATAGCTTTTGATTTCAGTTAATATAATTTTATAGGTTCTTTACAACCTATAAAATGTTTTAAAAATATTGTGCATAATAATTTGAAACATAATTAGCATTTTGAGCTTTTAATTTTTGAAAAATAATACTGTTTTCATTGGGTGGTTTGTTCAATGAAATTCAACTTATATTCTAACAGTTTGCTGACTTGAAAATTATACTGACTGTCATTTGCATCCACTATTTAGGAAAATTTGTGTAAAATATAATTTGCATAATAATTTGGAACATGGTGTACTGTGGAGAGGAGGGACATTGGGTGGCACAGTGCCCTCGCAATCCATTGGGCACACAGAGAAGACAGAGGGACCCATCTACGCAAACACAGGTAGGAGTCACTACTCCAAACTATTTACCTTCTGGTCATTTTAATTTTGTGGATCTAAGGACTGCGGCTCACTACAGTGATTGTTAACAATTTCAGGCACTGCGAACAGTTTACCTCTGATCACTATCTCGCTGCCTGCTGTGTTAATCTCAACCACCCTAGAGTTGTCATCGGGCCTGAAAACTGAGCCCAGTTCAACCCAAGCCAGCTCAGATGAGGCCCGAGCTCAAGCCCAGTCCGACAGCACAAAAATTTATTAAGCCTAGCCCGAAAAAATGCTGATAAAAAAGCTATGGCATTGGTAATGCTCCAGTGTGTACATAAACCGTGAAATATGTAATGGTATGGAAAGCAATAAAACAATAATCAAAGGAAATTAAACAAACCTTGCAACAAAGCTGTGAAAATTATAAAAATGTTTAATTAATGTTTTTATTATGTTTGGAAATAAGTGCAGGTCCTGCTTATTCTGAATTTGGCCTGAAGTGTAGCCTACCCTTATAATTTAATATACCCTAGTCTTATAATAAAGCTTTTAATTTTTAGCATTTGAAAAACAGACTCATGGGTTAATTTCTTGTTTCTACTCTTCCAAACAGCCATAAACATTTAGCTAAATATTTGAAACAGAGCAAACAACATTCGATCATTTCTATTATCCGGCATTGAAAAAGAATCTTGAAAAAGAATCTTGCCAAGCATTTTTCACAAGAAAAATACACCTAACTTTTTTTTAATGAGATTTACCAACTAATTTCAAGCTCGATTTACGTAGTAATAAATTGTGGACATATTTTGCTAATTATCCCAGCAAAGAAGCAAGCTTATCTTCCTTATTTTAAGATTGAGACCACTTGCAAAATTTCTCAATTTAAGAATCTTCTGAAATGACAGCAATTTATTTATTTTTGTTATAAACATGAACAACATGAAAATACAGTTTAACATGACAATTGACTGATTTGGATAAAGGTAATACACAGTTCTGTGTTGCCGACTAACTTTCAATAACATTTCTGTAACGTTTTGCCAAATTTCCATGACTGTTGCATTTATGAGCCTGACTACTGCAGACTGGGAACACTACACAAAAGCTGCAGTTTGAGAAACTCGGACGCCATTGTCTAGCCATCACAATTTGGCCCTTTACAATGTTACTCAAATCCCAATTCTTGCAATTTTTCCTGTTTCTAAACACATCAACTTTTAGGACAAAATGTTCACTTGCTGCTTAATTTCCTACAATAATGAGATCATAAATGTTATTCACTGCACCTGTCAAATAAAGTTATGGCTGATCAGTTTATCACAGTTGTGGCTAACACTGTAATATTAAATGAAATCTATAAGTTTCAGGTTGTCTGCAGGTATCAGTTCAGTTGCCTGTACTGTACTGTAGTGCTGGAACTAAATAAATATGTAATGATGAATTTATGACAACAATGTTTTGCACAAATCTAAATTCAGGTAAATTGTTAAGACTACAGCACACAGAAGTAATGATTTGATTCATTGCAATTTAAAATTAATGTTAATTTTTTTTTGATCTGGTTCAAAGGTGCACTTAATACAACAAATTGGGTTGTCAGAACGATTTACATTTTAGCAACATTCAAACATTTGATTATGCTTAATCAATGACTTGGACACATTTTTTTGATTATTTGAATGAATCAAATAATATGGTTTGAGTGTGATATTCTTAGGGAAAAACTCATTTACATTATTTAAGTTGTAAGTATATAGTGTTCAATCCACATTTGCACAAAAATACTCTAACTAAATATTACTGTAATACAATAATGTTATTCAAAGACATTGAATTTGGTTAAAACATAATGCACATTAAATCATATTTGAGACTTTTTCACCCATCATGGAGAAGATATTTTGTTTATTTGTTCTGTGCACCTATTTAGCACTGTGACCAGCCTCTCACTCCGGTACAGTAGGTGGCAGTATATGCACCTTTCAGTCAGTTGCGATCTGCCAGTAAAACTAAAGAAGAGGAAGCTGTGCCCCAGTTTTTTCTTTCTTTAGTCTGACAGAACAATCAAATAATGTGTGGACTCTGCAAAGTTGCAATTTCTAACTTCAGGGGTAAGTAACACCTTATATTAAAGCATTATTAAGAAAATTAAGTAATTGTATTCATGTTGTGTTTTTCAATGACATTTTTCCATGGTTTAAATTAGCTGTCTGTAACTTTAACCGTTTGCTAATTTACCTAGCTAGCTAGCCAGATAGGGAACATTAACGCCTTCAATGAACACAATCTCAAACATTTACTAGCAAGAGCAAACAGCTATTTAGCATTGTTTAACCTTTAGCGAGCTACAAGCAGAGTTGGGTAAAGTTACTATTACATTAGTTAGAAGTAATCTGATTATAATCCGATTACTTTTACAATTGTAAAAGTAACTTTTAAAAAGTAACTTACCCAATTCTGGCCACAAGTGTGCCTAAAAGTTAAGAAACCACTGAAAATATTTATAAAATTTGTGGCGTCCAGTCTTCCCCATTCAAAACAGTTTGGGATTGGTGTAGAATGATAAGACAGAAAAATATAAGTTGCACACAATTATTTCATACTGTCCCAAAATAGTTCAATACAAGGAAGATATTGATGGTCAATCAAAAATGTATAAACATTGAATGATCCAAAATACAAGCACAACAATATAAAGTATATGCCAAATGAGTGTACATTTTTCAAAATGAACAAACTTAAAAATAATTAGATATCCATTTGTGTCCTCTTTCTTAAGTGTACACATCTACATTTCAGGGGGCTCAGCATATTGAATTCCAAGGTTCATCAGCAGTTGAAAGCTGTGACCGTGCCAATGCTGGATGAGCCCAGCACTTCAAAAGTTTCTAAATGATCCATCCCAGGATATGTCTTATTCACTGACAGTGAATTAGAGCAGGTGAGACACTCATACTCTGAGCTGCAATGACTTGGAACAGAGAGCACCATCACCCTTCTACTCTAGGGTTCAGTGTTGTGATGTGATGAAGTAAGCTATGAAGCCTCCAAGAACTTTAAAGGTAAGTTCACAAGTACGCAAACATTGAATTTAGAAATTCCAAACTTTATTATTTTAGACAGCATTAGAGAGTTTAACATGTTGTACCTTTTCAGGGGAGGGGGAGTTCTTTCAAACTGTGGAACATGCAACTGCTGTTTTCCCAGCACTGCCATTGCTCGTCCCATCCGGCACTGCACCACCAAAAAAGCTGAGCTCGAGCAGCAAGACCATGTTCTTACGGTGAGTATTTTATGCAGTGACATTAAACGTTTTCCACCCTACTACAATGTTTGAATGATCATGGCTTTCATACACAACACCCAAGGGCCTACAATAACTTCCACCCTTAAAAAAGCTATTTAAAATCAAGCAAAAAATTGTTCATTGTGAGAGTCATTACTTATTTTTTGAAGAAGCCAAAAATGATTGTATACCCTTGATTCTCATTGGTATGAAAGGCATGATGGTTCAAACTGTGATGTGAAACTTTACTACAGTACTGAAATAAACATGTAACTTGTTTTCTGCTGTTTACTAATATTCTTCATTTAATATTTTGTTATCTAGCCCTCAGAAGATCCCAATACCTTCCTCCACTGATGTGCACTTTCCAGTCCATTCTTGCTTGTTAGACAAGACAACTACATGGTTGCCATTGGCACAACTCCAGTGACAACATTTGAAAAAGATTTGTAGTATGAGGGGCCTCTACCTCATGGCCTTCACTTGACCTACGGTATCCTAAGTCTATAGCCACACTTTTGTCTGTTGCAAACCAAGGTGCTGGGAGATTACATGCACAATGTAACCCATTCGTATAAGAAAGCCATGTCTGAATGGCAAGCGTTCATCGAGTAAGTTGATAATCTTATATGGTGTTTATTGAAACATGTAGCTCCCATGTCATTACTGAGCATCACTGAAATTAAGATGTAATTTGAAATGGAGAGATGGTATGTGCATTGTTACTGTTTAGACAGATTATACTAGAGGAGGTGTTTTCTTTTGTTCTCCATTTTTGGTGTATTGGCAGTAAGGAACAGTGTACATTTCTTTAGAGAAAAAATATATTTTGAAATCAAAGGTGTATGTTCTGATATGCCCTGGAATACAATCATGCTTTTTTTCAATAAAGACCCTCAAAATGAGAATCCTTCATGCTGCTTATTTTAAGACAACGTAACTTATATTGCTTTGTTCTGTTTCAAGAAATGTTATCTAATGCTAAAACATTTGTGCTAATTTTGGAATTTTATTATAAGATAAAAACTCCCAAAGTAAGATGAATTGACTAAAAAACAAATTTTAAGGAATTATATCTAAAATAACTTTATTTCAAATGCTTGTAACTAGCTGAAGTTGCTTAGTTTTAAGCATTTTTATCTAGTTTTAACATCAATCTATGCTTCTCAGTGTCAAGAGTTTTCTGCTATTTTAAAGAATTCTTGGCAAGGAATAATTGCTTACCCCATTGGCAGATTTATTTGCTTGATATAGGACAATTTAACCAGATTTAAGATTATTTCGCTTTTTTCAAGAAGGACATTGTGTGCAGTGTAGGTTCATAGTCAAACTACTGTAGACTATAACAACGAAAACTAACCAATTTGAGTATTTCTTTTTGCCATGAAACATTGTTAATTGTTTAACTGAAAAAGATTGTTTGCTTTAATCAAATAAAATGGTTGCAAAGGCTTATAGCTACTTTAACCTGTTAAGGATCGGTGTTCCACAGGCTAAACAAACGGGCTGCTTTCAGCTTGATTCAAATCACTCTTCACACAAATGCTACTTTTACTGTACATAGATGTTACATCCCCTGGTCCTGTGTTTCTGTTCTGTTCTGTGTGTTGTTCGGGTATCTGTTAGAGTGTGTGGTTAGGCCTAATAGAGTGTTTGTGTTGTATCTAGTATAGAGCCTATTGTTTTGTTCCTTGTTTTGTTTGTCATTATTAATCATTGTTTCTTTTGTTCACAGGGAGTTAGACTAGCGCCGCTACGGAGTATAGATCTTGCTCGTAGGGGACTCCCTTGTCTAAGCACACTAGTCAGACCTAGTATGGGCCACCTACTGTAAGTTTGGGTAGGGCGCCTTGACCGTGTGCCAGTTTAGCTTTAGTTTTGTGTGGGAGATAGGACAGGGGGTGGGGGAAGTTTTGTTTAGTTCTTTGGTTTGTTAACCAGTCTCCTCACTTTCCTAATTATTTTACCACGGCTAAATAATAGCCTTGCTTTAAAACAGTAACCTGTTGTCTCTGTGTCCTTGCTCGCACCCATGACCCAATGCCTCTTTTGCTGACCTTAGGGTGTCCTGTGCAGTGGGTTTGACATCCCACTCCCCTCCTGGGGAGCAGTGTGTAACAATAGACATGTCCTATACGTAAAGAAAGCTTAGAATCTCAAAAATGTTGCAAACATAAACAATTTACAATAGCTATGACAAGAATAGAAAGCCATGTTATCATGTGACGTGAGTGCATTGAAAACAAACCTGTTCATTATTGGGACTCAGCTAATACATCTGACAAAACATATGTACTTACAGTCAGCTATCTTTCTCTGATTCATCATTCAGCATGGTACCAGCAATGAAATGGAGCATTGTTTTTGTTAGTATAATCCATTTGTTATGTGAAAATGATTAAAAATGCAACCTAACTATACCGCAAACTGCATCGTTTACAAACTATAACCGCAACTATCATAAACTATTTCTGGACTTTCGACCTTCAAAACAGTGTTCCACTGAATTCTATCTGATTCCAAATACCCATGCTTTCTAGATGTTCGCAACCATCTGTATGGCATCAGATTTTTGTCAAAACTCGCGAGCGCGAAAAACATACCTCCACGAGCAAATTATATAATTTCACTGGCGCAGAAATTACTCTTCGTGCACCAATTCAACATTCGAGTGTAAACAGGCAGGTGCGAGCGTGAAACAAAACATAGGGAAAGGGAAAGAATGGCACCTGCACAAAAATAAATTAAGCAGCATAAACACAGAGCAGCTAAAACACGCCCGCAGAAGTCTGATTTACGAGTGCTGGAGGGCATAAGCTCTCGCAGGTAAATTCTGCGCTCAAAGTTCATTTCTACATGCGCAGAGTTGATTTTTACGAGCGTGGAAGAAACTGACTTTTGACATTTGGGGGCGCAAACCAAGGGAGACGTTGGCCCTCCTATGATTGGTCACTTGCTTTCAACACCGTGACACCTTCATTGGTTAAATTATCAGCTAACACTCTCCTTTCAAAATAGCAGTCCAGACATATTAATCTCACTATTAATCTACTGTATTTTAGTGCATATAAGGCATTTTTACAAACCGCAGACCCCCGTGCACCAGGGTATGAAAAAAAACGACATGTGTATAAATTGTGCAAAATAAATGTAAACAAAGAACGCCGGGTGTTTTTGATTTTATATGGAGCTACCAACTGTATTAGCTATGCAACCCTGTGTTTTGTTTCTATAGCCTGGCATATACGCTACAATATTATTCGATTTTGAAACAGTTGTGTTTTGTTATTTATAATGATAAAAAATGAAATAGCATAGCATGATTATCTCATATCATCATCTGATAAATATACATTTTATATATAAATTATATTTTTATGCATTTAGGGTGAAGTCAGCAAAAATGGGCCACTGGTAAAGGACTTATAATACCATCAAATAAGCTATGCATGAGATCTAATGTAATTTTTCTGCCCTGCCTGCCTAGAAAACTCAGACCAATCAAAACTAAGTCCACAAGTGTTGAAGCAACAATGCAAGATCAGTTATTGTGATTTTCTGTAAAGTTATTAAGAGATATGATGCTACAACTTTATTTGGCCCATTTTACCTGATGGCCTAATTTTGCTGACTTCACCCTATTTCATTCCGTTTCATTCTAATTCTCTTGTGAATCATGACGGAAACATAACGGTAGCATCACATCTCCCTTCCAACAAGAACAGTCTTTCTAACAAGAATGAGCTTTGCACCCCCTTAGCTCCCCTAGAACTGATTACATATTTTCGTATAAAAACATTTCATTATTTTCACTGGATGATGCAGCTTCGTTTTTCTAAACTACTAATTTCAGGTAAGTAACAGTTGGTCACTAACTAATTTTCCCGGTCAACTTGATTTCATTTCGGTCCAGGGTGATTTTTGAGAAACTCATAATAATCTATAGAAGATTTAATCATTTATTTTGTATACTGGAGTTAACCATTATTAACAGACTATGAATGTATAGTGTTGGAAGTCTGTTTTATCTTTCCCCAAACTGTTGGGTCAAAGGAATGGAGTGATGCAGTTGGCCTTAGGCGTTTTGTAAACATCTGCTCATTATATAAGGGTTGGTCAGTTAGCCGGGGGGTTTTGCGACATGTCTTCTTCAGTAGAGAGGAAAGGAAGAAGGTCAGGAATGTGTCCTGGTCAGGTTTCATTTTAAGCCTTGTTCAGCATAGGTCGAGGGGGTTACTTTGGACAAAGAAGATAGTTTTATTGTCTTAGACTTCATGGCACCGGGGTGGGCAGTGGGAGTAATTATTTGTTTGAAAGATTTAGCGAATCAGGAGAGAGAAGATTTCAGTTTGGGATAAAAAAGGCTGTGTAAAGATGTATGACTTGTCTTTTTCCTATTTTACCATGGATTAAACCAGGCTCTGTCTAGAAATAGTCAGAGTCTTAATTTGCTCTTTTCACAATGACTTGTACATTTATTTCCTCGTTATGGAACTAATTAGACACAACACTAGGAATGCATATGAAAATGTACGTGAAAATATTCCTTCAAGATCGGAAACACTGATACCAAAGACGTACAGTACTGTACAAACTTGACAATAATTTTCTCCATTCCCTTAGTTGTATATATTACAAAAGCTGTAATGCACTGTACAGTAAACATTACAATACTTGTAGTGCACTGTAAAGAATAGTAAAATACCTGTAGTGCACTATAGAGTATATAATACAATACATGCAGTGAGACATTACAGTATGCAGTAGCCTCAGGAGATTGTGTCCATTCCGTTCAGCCCCTATAATCAGGAACAGATTTAGACTTAATACATGAGAAGGATGTGATTAACTACCAGATATAATAGAAATTCGGGAGTCTTAAATGTCTCCAGGCTGGGAGTTGAGACCCATGATCTAATATATAAAATTGCTATTTATTAATGTCTAATAAAAATATTGTTTATTTTATTTCCTCCCTCTCACAGATATTCCAGCAACACAAACATCATCAACAACAAAGCACTTTGACCAAGAGCTAATTTAGTAGGCTAAATTAGGGAGGAGGAATGCGCATGTACTGTAGAATAAGGCAGGAGGAACACCCCGGACAGAACGCCAGTGTACTGTAGAATACGGCAGGAGGAACGCCCCGGAGAGAGCCAAAATCATGGCTGACATTCATCTTCCTTGACTGCAGAAACTGGAATATAAAGAAAGTTTCGTCTCGAAAGTTTATAACAATTGAATTGCTAGCGGAAAATGGATATTAAAGTTGTCCTTTCTTTCTTCAGTGAAAGCATACATAGCTACAACCGATAGTTTGATAGTTCATAGGCCTACGTAACGAATGATCATTGTTCTGTGCATATCCCTACCACACAATGCTGAGCTGTGTGGTAGAAATATGGATGATTATTCACAAGTGATAGGCCTACGCCAGTATACAATTTGAATGTTTCTTCTAAATAGACTGAGATAAAATAACACATCCCTTTGCAGAGAGTCGAACATACGACATAGGCATTTACTCCAAGTCACCTTATCCGCTAGGCCTCTCCGGCTGTGCATCTGAGTAAACAAAATAGTGGACATAGCCTACTAACATTAAGAAATATAATTTAAAGGAAATAAGATGTAGCCTATTTACTCAAGGTCAATAGATTATAGTAGCTACAGCTATAATTGTGTAGGTACAGATTATAATAAAACATTCAAATACCTTAACAGAATACTATATGATTAGGTTATTATCCCTGTTTGGAGAAAATCACTTCAAACAGACATGTTCATTTTACACACAACGTCTGCACTTTGCAATGCTTAGTGCAAATGCGAACACAAACATGCTGCTTTTGCGTTCGCTTTCACAAAGGTGTTTCTCTCATTTTATCTAACTACCCAGCTAGCACAGTGGGTCTGGCCCGATTCTGGCTGAGAGTCGGGGCACTCGGCTAATGCTGGGAACACACTACAGGAGTTTTAGGCCGATTTATGCCAGATTTCCACCTCCCGTGAATTTGAGAAAAAATCTTGTAGAGGACCTCGATCAGTTCCAATTTTCAGCGCAGATTATCTGGTAATGTGAGGCGTTCACAGATCGAATCTTACACCCACCGATCTGCTCTCACACAAATCGGGCTTGCCCCGATCATATCAAACATGTTTGATATTTATCGGGATGAGGATCGGGGCGGGCCAAGACGGCGGTATGAGCAGGTGAATCATTTTAAGCGCTAGTCACCGAATTTAAAAAAAGAAAGTGAACGTGCAGTGCAGGGCCGTGCACAGACCTTTTGAGGGGCACGTGTCGAAACTGGAAAAAGGGCACCCCCTCTCCTTTATATACATATATATATACTCACAAATAATAACAGCCATAATAATAATAATATTATAGATAATGTAGATATACAGGGTTTCAGGGCATCTTTCAACCTAATTATAACAGCAACCTTCTGTGTGCCATGTGCTTGAAGACGTTTATTACTGTGATCCACTGGTCTCTTATTCACTACACTTTCCATAAAATAAGCCAGCAATGAAAAATATATATATATGTATATATAATAGTGTGAAAAGTACAGTTGCAGTGAAAAGCATATTAGAATGATTTCTGAATGATCACGTGACACTGAAGAATACTTAACTGGAGCAATAATGCAGAAAATTC
>JACXGM010026810.1:0-14733 GCA_016801145.1 Umbra pygmaea
TTCGCTGAAGAATACCTGTGTTTCGACCTGTGCTGCCTTGGAATATTCTAGTTTGGATTTCGTTCCTGTACCTCTGCTTGTGCCATCTCGTTGCCAACCCCGCCTGAACGACCATCGCTTGGATTGTGTTTATGTGCCTTTGGCCCTTCTCCTCCAGTGTACCGAAACCTGCCTGCTTGAAGTTGATATTATTGTGCATGTGTATTGATCTAAGAAGTCCTATCATTACTGCTGAGAAATATCCATTAAATTATAACTATTCCTATATTCTGGGTGGAGTCATTACACCCTTGAACTTTTCGACCTTTTGCCACATTTCTGGCTTCAAACATAAAGACATGAAACTGTAATATTTTGTGAAGAATCAACAACAAGTGGGACACAATCATGAAGTGGAATTAAATTTATTGGATATTTAAACTTTTTTAACAAATAAAAAACAGAAAAATTGGGCGTACAAAATTATTCAAAATTAAACAAAAAAATGTTTAATTGCAGAGGAATAGCATTAATGTTGTTTTCATAGGAGGTTTCTTTTGAAATGTTAACTCGAAGTACAAAGTCGATCATTATTCTGGAACAAAAAAGGTGATATATGTTTAGTAAACATTCCAGTAGATTGTGACGCAATGACAGTTGTATGATACTGTGAATAAAGGTCCTTATTAAATGAAGATGACTAACCATACCCATGATTTTCTTTGCTTACAATGCATTTTATTACATTTCTGTTCATATATATATTGTACAATTTACATATTTTGACTCTCGTATAAGATAATCATTATTTATGTCACTGTAGTTAATGTAATCCAATATGGCCTAAACCAGGGTTCATTCTTCGTACGTCGCTTAATAATAATAATAATAATAATAATAATACATTTTATACATAGTGCACTTTTCATCAAGAGCTCTCAGTGTGCTACAGGTTAAAAACAAATGAAGCGAACATGTTAAAGGGACAAAAAGCTTTGCTAAAAAGAAATGTCTTAAGACATTTAATACATCCGAGATCTAATGACACATCCAAGAGGACTTGATCGGGCTAATCATGATCTGGCTAATTTGGTTCTTCGAACACACCTGCCATTTACGATTAGTTATGCTGGATTGAGTCATCTGAGATGATTGCGCGTACGCACGTTGGCATAAAAGAGGTGGCCAAAGAGCACTCCCAGTTTTTCTCCGCAGCATAGCAACAGTTATTGCTTGAAGGTTATGAGGAATTTGAAAGTTTGATTAAAGCTACATCGTGTATTTTTTTGAGTTGATTCTTAGCAAAAACCCCCGCTCATTCATGTGTAATTACTTCCACCAACTAATCAAAGTATTTTCGTAAGTGTAAAATCTTCCATTCACATACATACAATGGTGCCGCTCGAATTGCTGCAGCGATGTTACGCCTCCATCTTTGAAATACATTAACCAAAGAGGGACATACCTGGAAATTCAAGCTCTGCCTTTTGCACTTTTACACTAGTGGCACCTTGACGAATGCCTGCAAATTTCAAAGTCTGTGGAAGATGGAAGATCATGCCTATTCTCGAGAACATGTAATGGCAGCGCTGGCCCAAGATGTACATTAGGCAAGAACGTTCGCCTGGCAACACAAACTCAGATTTTCCATTTCAAAATAATAGCGCTTGTGGTTCATTCCATGTTCATGTTTTGCTAAAATTAGTTTTATGTTAAAATAAAACAGACTCTAGTGAAAGTTTTTTAAATGTAATCGTGTTTTCACATGACACACTGACAATTTATTTAATCAAATTTTGTGTACAACATATTTGTTACTTTTATTAATAAAACATGTTAAATTATAATTTTTTGCTATCACATGCTTATTGTTTCTGTACACACAATAAAATTCACGGGCTGTGTAGTGAATTAACAAAGATTACTGCCATAAATTAAAACCAGTGCTATTGTTTTGAAAGAAAAAACTAGTATTCAAGTTTGCGTTGCTGGCATAATAATGCGATGGGCTAGAACGGTAGTCAGTTGCTTGTCATATACAATTTCACCTCTAGATGGGAGCAATTCTTACACAATGCAGCTTTAAAATGCAAGGGAAAACCTCAAATCTGCAAAAGCCAGGAGAGACGGCTGGCAAAAAGTAGCAGACAAATTTAATGCATAAGTGGTCACCATGTTATGGTTTTATCACTTATTATAGTATTCTGTTATTTTAATAATTACACAATTTCATTTCATAAATAGCTACTAAATGTCAGAACTACCACATAGTACTATTGGTGACCTTGCATAACAATATCTCTTATTGCAGGCAAAAGATGACTATCACTGGCTTTTCTTTAAAAATAAATAATAATAATAATTGAAATACTAATAATTGAAACTGAAGGAGCTACGCATAATGTCTTGTCTTTTATTATTAATTTAATGGGTTTTTGGTTTATTTTTTCAAAACACAAATCAAAAATGGTCTTCCACAATTCTGTCCCGTGCAGCTCTGCCACTTGTTGGTTTGTCCAAGTGCACTGGCTGCAGGTCATCACCGGGCTGCACCTCCACCATAGAGCTGTGTTATAACGGGTTTGTGGTTATATTGCCTGAAGGCATGGCCCGTCACCAAGCCGGATCCCACCCAATCACCTGTATAATGGAAAAAAAAGAATAGAAGTATGTAATACAGTCATCTTGATATTTTAATTTTTCCCTTGAGGGAAGAGTTGGTGGTCCACTCAGCGGTTTGCTCATTGTTTATCAGGAGGTCCGCTGCCAGCCAAGAGGTCCACCGGCAGCGTTTTTGGACCTTGACAAACTTTTTATTCAATATATATTTTATAACCAAATTCAATTTTGAATTTTAAAATAAATGTAAATGTGTTTGTATTGTATTTGAATGTTGTTGTAACCGTAGG
Source organism: Umbra pygmaea (assembly GCA_016801145.1). NCBI lineage: Eukaryota > Metazoa > Chordata > Actinopteri > Esociformes > Umbridae > Umbra > Umbra pygmaea. Next base: position 2,889 of record JACXGM010026810.1, read on the forward strand.
CAGAGTCACTGGTTGGAGTGGAGTAACCGGCTGATTGTTGGAGTGGGCGGAGTAACCAGGAGGAGTGGGCGGAGTAACCAGGAGGAGTGGGCGGAGTAACCAGGAGGAGTGGGCAGAGTAACTGGCTGATAGAGCTTGAGATTTCTGCCCGAACCCGACGGGACTGACCCTAACCCGTCGGGTTTGGGTTGATTTGGTCTTAATTTCTTTCACATATTTCACCAGGCACGTCGGGTTATGGCCAGGTTTGGTCTGTAAATGTATTACAGTAATAAAAATATATATACATAAATATATAAAAACATACTTTTATATTGCTAAATTTGTAGTTGCTAACTTGGTTAATTTAAGCAACTCCTATCTATCTCAGTCAAATCGTTTCCTGTCTCCGCCCTTTTGCCCTCTCCCTGTGACTGATTTGTTGATGGTATTTAGAGAGAAATATGAAATCATTCTGGCGATTACAGTTTGTCAGCCAAGGAAAACAAACATAAGTTGGAGGTGTGAAAACACTTTGACAATGTGCGTGGTCAAACTAATACACCGGTGGGTTATGTGCAATATAAAAGTTGCCACAGTCTTTTTAAATATGAGAGCATCCCAAACTGAACTTGACCTGTCTCTAAAAGAAAGTGGAGAAAGCTTATTGCGAATCATTCCTATATACAAATGCTGTTTTAAGACTCTGCTTATACAGTGATCAATTAGTCAGCTTATAATGTTAATATTGGGTCTTGTCATCCATATCAACATTTGAAGAAAAATTTAATTTAGGTGTTGCCTAACGGTCTCCCCTATAGAGAGATAGGCAATAGAGATATAGTACCTAAGTGGTTTCTCTCCTTTGTGTACCGTTTCATGTTCGTTCACTGCTATTCTGGCCTTTCATTACCCATTACGATTACATGTTTAGTCTAGTTTAGCGTCTGTGTTGCATCATAGGCTAGTATCATTGTCCAATAGATTGTTTCTAATCCAATCTAATCTATTCCAGCATCCATTGATTCAAAAGTTTTTTTGTATTTAAGTCTGTCATTGTTTTATGTTGTAGTCTGTGAAGTAGTCTTTGTTAAATAATATTGCCTTGTTTTTTACCACACGTGGCTTTTTCATTTTGTAAAAGTTTATCTTTAATAAAACAACACTTATTTTCACCATTCCTTGCACATTTTTCTCCATTCAAAATGTCGGGCTGAAAGTCTGTTCGGGCTTCGAAAAGTTATTAAGGTGCCGGTTCGGTCTCGGGTTCGGACAGATCTGTGTCGGGTTCGGTCAGTGTCGGGTTAACATTTTCAGTACCGATTAAAGCTCTACTGGCTGAGTGTTTGAGTGGGTGGAGTAACTGGGTGTACTGGGCCGAGTAAATGTGTGGAGTGGTTGGAGTTGACAGAGTAACAGCTTCGAATGGGTGGAGTGGGTGGAGTCACCCAGTGGATTTGGCAAATTAACTGTAGGCTCAGTTAAAAGGTTACAATGACTGTCTATGGAGAACTTCACTGTGAAACAAACCAATCACCATCCATGTTGTAAAAACAATTAAATCACTGCACTGGCTTAGACAATTATATGTTTAATGACATAGGGTGGAGTTGAACATTTTGATAAAATATATGTACATGTGGACTCAAAACTGTAGGAATGGCAGCAGTCTAATAAATGTGTGAACTACATGTCTACAGTTGAAATTTGACTGTCTGCAAAAGTGCTGAGTCATGTTTTCTAATCAGTGGCCATGTTATTAAACACAGTGGGGAAGCCTTTGATCTCTCTAATGAGCTATCAACTGTCACATGTTGAGACTTCTGCTAAGACAGTCACAGAGTGACCTGTTTAGACAGCTAGAACACTGAGAGGGACCTCTAAAACAAAGCTTTAGAGAGCCTAAACAATATGTTAAATCATTAAAAGGACCTAATCGTGAGCTACAAAAGACCTTTGTGAACGTACTTATATAAAATGTATGTGGATTACCTTAAAAATGTGGGCACATTGGGAAATGTTGAGTATTTTTAACATAGGAAGTGAATGGAGAAAGATTGGGTACTGTTGTCATTTGGAAGCTAATTGAGCTAAATGGGTAACTCATATCACAAAAATGAGCATATTTACTGAAACTAGACAACAATACCTACGTTTTAATGTATAAAATGTGTATGACAAGTAGAAATTGTGGGTGTGGGAGCCGTTTATAGAGTAGAGACTGAGAGGATTTTTTCAAGTCTCTGTGCTCTAGTGTGAAATGTCCCACTCTAGCTTACTCCATAGACACCCATTATATTTTATGAAAATGTCTAAAACGCACACTACGCTTAAACAGCTTTTTTACAGAAACTGTAAAAGATATCGAACTGACAAATATTATTTCAATAGCTGAATATTTTGTGAACATTTTAAAGTTTGTTTGAAATCTGTAGGTGAAAGTTTGAAGGGGCTGAAACTTTTTGTAGAAGAAGAACATTTGAATGATTTGAAGTCTGCTCCCATTGACTTTAATTTTAAAATAAAAATGTTTAAAATTGTAATATTTTAACAAGTATAAATAGTAGAACAAAAGTTGAAGTGATTCCATCATGAGCTGAAGGAGCTGAACATTTTGATAGATCAATTGTGTTTCTAGCGGAAAGTATGCTGAAGTTGTTGAAGACCAAAAAATGTACGGAAGAAGAAAAATAAAGAAAAGAATAACAATACTGTGAATGCTGTAGCCAGCAGCATAGAGCCCTGTATTCCACTGCTGGTTTGCTTATTGAGCTCAGCAGGGTTGGGCCTGGTTAGTCCCTGGATGGGAGGCCAGTCCTGCTGGAAGTGGTGTTGGAGGGCCAGTAGGGGGCACTCTTCCCTCTGGTCTTAAGATCATTCCCAATGCCCCAGGGCAGTGATGGGGACGTCTGCCCTGCGTAGGGTGCCGTCTTTCGGATGAGACGTTAAAACGGGTTTCCTGACTCTCTGTGGTCACTAAAGATCCCATTGCACTATTCATAAGAGTAGGGGTGTTAACCCCGGTGTCCTGGACAAATTTCCAATCTGGCCCTCATACCATCATGGCAACCTAATCATCCCTGTCTCTCAATTGGCTCATTCATTCCCCTCTCCCACTCCTCTCCCTCACTTTCCCCAGGCCGTTGCTGCAAATGAGAAAGTGTTCTCAGTCAACTTGCCTGGTAAAATAATGGTTAAACGAAAACTGTAGAACAGCATTCACACGAACTAATCAACATAGACTGGGATTTGGATATTATGAAAAGTAGAAGTAAAAGAACTTCAAAAAGGTCCAATGCACTCTCTCCCATAATCTACAAAATCACATCTGTGGAGGGAAAAGTCCCATATGCTTGTAATTGTTTTATATTGGTCGCACAAAGAGACGCCTAAAGGATAGACTAGCAGAACATAAATATGCTATTAGAACTTCTAATGAAAAAAAATCCCATGGATGTTCATTATCATAAAATTAGACATTACAACCCTGATTCTCTCAAAATAATACCCATGAACAAGCGAGGGGGTCACAGATTGAAACGTCTTTTACAAAGAGAAACCTTTTGGATACATAAACTCAAAGCCACTGTATTCCCAGGGCTGAATGAAGACATCAAGATTTTACCCCCTTTCTATAATATTTATTTCTGCTATATTCTATCTGGGTTTCACAATGTGAACATTGGTGTATCCACACAGGAGACGCACTAGCCTTACCAAACAATGTGATTGGCCTTGTGCAACCGCTAAATGTGATATGCTTACCATAACATTATGTATTCTGTCAACATGATTACACTATGAATACACTTAGCTAAATCAATGGGCTTTTCTATTAATATACATGGCAAGTCTAATTGATGATCAATGCGTTTGATTGTTTGTGAATATACTATTTAATTCCATTACCTGTTAAGACTTATATTGATATACTCTGACGTTCAGGGATGTTGTTTAATATTTTTCTCAGTTTTTTAAATTATATGCTGCCTGAATAAAACTTTTTGTACATTATGGGAGAGTGCCTTGGACCTTTTTGAAGTTCTTTTACTTCTACTTTTCATAATATCCTGATTATCATCCCGCTGTTTTACGAGCACCTCACTCAATCCCGTTTTCACTCCACATCAAGAAGCGCCCCTTTCTTCTCTTGTTTTCAGTAGACAGGGATCTTTTGGACGACAGAAAACATCAGTGGTGTAAAAAGTACTTAAGTAAAAGTACAGATATCGATCTTAAAAGTGACTTTAGTAAAAGTAAAAGTCACTTATAAGAAAACTACTTAAGTAAAAGTCTTAAAGTAGCTCATCTTAAATGTACTTAAGTATCAAAAGTATTTATCTGGTGTTAAAATGTACTCAAAAGTATCAAAAGTAAAAGTACAAAAGTACAAAGAGAGGAAAAAAGACAGAAATTTTTTCTTTCTCTCTCCAAGCTTTGTTTATTGTCTCCCTACATCACATTTAACATGAACCATCACTTTGAACTTTAACTTGTGATACAGTACTCATATACTATACGTTTTAGTTTCAAAGTAGTCAAGCCATAATCTGAACAAAATGTTTGGGGAAATATTTCATAAACCTTTGTAGGACAGTGGTTCTCAAACATCTTAGGTGCCACCAGCCAGTCCATGTACTTAAACTATAACTGAAGGAGCACACCTGATTCAACTACTAATCAACACGTCAGTTATTAGTGAATCTGATCTGATAGTTCGGGGCTACAGCTAAACTTTGTAAACACATCTGGGAGGGCATGGCCATTCACAGAACTTTTAAACTGCATGTGCTGAAATGAGAAAAACAAAGGCACCCAAACACAAACAAAACAAATTGCAACCGTGACAGACTATTTGAGAATTGTTAATATTTTGATTATTTAGTTGACCTACAACATCATTATATTATGATAGCCTATATAAAATGATTTAGGTTGTACTTAGTTAAACAATGAAGTCAACAAGTATATTATTTCATTCATGTTTCATATGATTTTGATTTATTAACATTATTTGTGTGTCATCGAAAGGAGCAAAACATGCCACAATCTAATGTATAGTATATCACAAAACAATTTTGGACCAAGTTAAATTGCTTATCAGCAATAAGCAAATCAATAAAATAGGGAAATTCTATTGTGCCTTACAGTACTATAGTAGTATAGTATATCTGATGTAATATCATTCCTAATTTCCCTAATTATGTTGCCTGATAAACTTGTTGTCAACAATAGGCATAATACCAAACATACAGAAACACAGTTATCAAAAAGGCTAGCTAGAAAGGATGGTTTTCAACATAGCCCTTCATAATCTAACATCCTAATCATGGAACACAAATCTAATATTACATTTAATGTTAATACATTATGATGTGAAGGCAAACAATGTATTGCCACTAAACAACATTATTAGGTCTGTGATATTTAGCTGACTGCTGGTAAGCTAACAAATGCATTGTTTCACTTTGGCCAACCTAAAATTAACTGCAGGCTGCTTGGCAAGTTAGCAAATAAATGCTACCAAAGAATGTCTAATAAGGAAAGGAGTGCCATCCTCTGAATACTTCCGGCTTCTGAACTGGTTGCAGTTCTACTCTAGTTTTTCCTCTTTGTAATCGGTTAGGCTTCCCCAAAAGAAAAGTCGTTTTTCTACAATTTTGTACACTATTTCAACAGTAAATTCACTTCTGAGAACATTTGATGCGAGAAATCAATTGTGTAGATTTCAAATATTGGCATTTTAACGAAAATCTATTGCGAATGGAAAATGTGCTCAAAAGTTTTCGGAAGTGAGAATCTCCATAAGCCCCTGTGTTTGTAAGTTAGCTAGCGAGCCAACCCTGTTTTATACGTTATCATTTCTATCTACTTGATCACATTTGTTTGCCACTATTTGCCACTAAGTGCTGATTTATGTCAACCTAAAGATAATGTACGTACATACTATTTGCAATTGATCATTGCACATCTAAAAGGCATTATCTTTTCTAACTTGTATTGATATTTATCACTATTAAGCGGGACATTGGCTGTTTTTTTTAAGGTGGAAATATTGTACCAGAGCTGCCAACTTTTCAAAAAACCTTGGAGTGAGATTTTGTCAGGGGTGACCAAAATTATGCCACGCATGCAGGTTGTTGGCTCAGATATCAGAGAATTGTAATCAATTTGATGTTGTACCCATGTTGTACCCTGCATTCTGGTGGTTTGTGGGGAGGCCCAAAGCCGTTGATAGGTGCAGCCTATTGGAGATGGACAATATTAGTTACATTCTGTGAAGCAGACATAGCTGAAGGTCCATCCCCAGGAAATTTTGGATTAAGTAATGTGATTTCCTGCATTCTAGTGGATTTTTGAGTGGTCTGCTAAAGATGTGAAATACCTGAAATTACTCTGATTCATGTTTGGCATCATGACTTGTACGGCCTTCTAGACATGAGCTTAAAATTCCATCGGAAAACGTTTGTGTGTCTAAATCCCTATGTACCACAGTAAAGCCTTATTCATAGACCAGTGTTTAAAATTTGACCTAAAGTAGGTAGGTTGATTGATATTTTGATTAGAATGGTATTAAGCAATTTTTTTACTGAAACCTAACCCATGTTGTGAATAATTGTATACTTAAGAGCACTTAATGATTTATGTTTAGCCGAAAACGACAGAAGATTAGTTAGGTAGGAACAATGTTCTTCATTCAAAGTCCACCAAATGGTCCATCAGAAACAAATAAGTGCAACAAACAAAAAGTTTAAAGCTTAAAAGTACTTAAACAGTACAACTTTTTCCAAGCATAAAACATATTAATGCATTACAAAAATAACAACAAAATGAGGCATAATCAGTAAGCAGATGCAGATTAAAAACTGGTTAAAGTCATTGTCTATGATCTGTGGGCTCCAGATTGGCCATCTTTATGGTCATTATTGAGTACAGGGTGCCATCCAATGCTAGGCTGTTTTTTCTCAGTCCCACAACTGAAAACACCCTGTCATCATCTGCATTTGCATGGGGCAACACCAGGACGAGCTTGGTGACGTCAGCAAGCCTCTCAAATACTTTGGCTCCTGTCACCTATGGAAAATGCACCAAAGCACATAAAAACATACCTTGATTTTTGATCAGATAAAACATCTATAATTTGCAACATGCATGACACATATATGCATGTAGCAATTTTAAGCAAAAGATGTAGCCAAACCACACCTTCCTAAAGGAAAGACAAAACAAACGAAAAATGTTTACCTTATGTTTCCTGGTTGCCATTTCAGCCCAGAATCTTTCCATTTCAGTTTGTCCTGCTGGGTTTCATTGGCATGGTCCAAAAAATCAGTGTTGGGCAAGCTACTTGTAAAATGTAGTGAGCTAAGCTACTAGTTATTTTACACTAAAAGAAGCGTCACTACACTGAAGCTCCCCCCAGGAAAATGTAGCAAGCTAAGCTACAAAGAAATTTGAAAAGTAGCTTACTACATGTAAGCTATTTTTTTTTAGATTGAACCGACTTCATTCAAAGTCAATGCTTTTGAAAATATTATTTAATAATCTTTTAAAAGATTATTTAATAAATCCTTTTGTTCTACTGCTTAATTCTATCTCTATCTCATGATGGCATCATATTGTTTTCTATAATATAGCTGAATTAAATGTTTCAAGCACACATGAAAACAAATGAACCATTTTCAGACAAAAAGCTAATTAGTTAGTCTTCATAAAGTAAAACTTTGTCGTCCTAAGTAATGCCCATCATTACATTTGACTACAGTAAAATGTGACACAAACCCTATGAGCTATATTATTACTTGTATTATTTAGCTAGCTTAACATATGAACACATTATGATATGAATATGAACAGATTACATCAGTTGTAATATGCTACATATACTCCTCAATTATTCTGTTAGGCTACATTGTCTAAACCTGTAATATGTGGTCAACGTATTTCATAACCTTTGGTTAGTAAACTCCCTGCTGAATGGATTGTGCTCACCAAGTCTGGGTTTAGAATATCTTCCTCACTCTCTGCTGTGAGTAGGACCATGTCTGAATATCAGACAGAGATTCTTTAGGCTCGCGGACTGGGAAGAAAGAATGGCCACAAACAACGAAAGGGAGGAGGTGGGAGGAGTTGAAAGCAACTCTAGGCGATACTCTGCGCGACTTCACCTGCTAAATCTGTGTGATTTTGACTAGCGCAAAAGTGATTCACATGAACAAGTCTTTTAGAGCAGTGATTCAGTACACCCATTTCATTGAAAAGACTTGTTAAGAAAACGAATCGTTCAGGATTCGCACATCACTATTCGGCTACACATACAGGCTGTGTATGGCGGTAGAGTGAGTCACTTACTGATCTTTTACATCCTTAGCGGTAGTATTTCAGAGTTGAGCTTCAGAAATACTCGTGAAAATGTAGCGTGCGTGGACGCTACTGCACTACTTGATAAATAAAATAGCTTCACTACTGTAAAGCTATTTGATTCAGAAAAAAGTAACACTACGACCACGCTACTGAAAAATTTAATTAAACTAGTAACAGCGCTACTTGTAGTGACGCTAATGCCCATCACTGCTGAAAATGTAGAATCTCCTTAACCAGAAGGTCATGCTCCTCTGGCCCATGGTAGGGGATCGGGAAACCTATTTATGAAAGTAGAGTTACAAGTTGTTAAGTTTTAGGTATATAGGCATCAACCTGTAGCAGTTTATACGCATCTTTGAGGAGAAGCCACATAAGAATAGCACATATGCAGTTTAGGAGTGACAATACCTCATCATAAAACGCAGGGTGGATCAGCTAAGATAATAGACAATAATTAGAAAAAAAAACTAGCTAACCTTTCAACAAAGTACAGGGCATCATTTGTCACTTTCAGCCCTCTGCCGTACATCTACAAGTATTGCATGTTTGATCAGTGGATCTTCCAGTGGCAGCTCGTTGTGCATAGTCCACAGTACTTGTCAGGAAACACAACAAAGCTTAATGGAATGAATCCACTGGCTGTGATGTGATGTCACCCTCGTAGAGCAATCTGTTAAGTTTAGCCCTGGTTGTGAATAACATGTTCAACTTTCTTCCTTAACTGAACCCCGTCAAAACAAATAGATTCTTTCAAGATTTAAAGTTTTAGAAAGTGAGTACTCAATTGGACGACATTTCATTGTTACATACCTAGTCTCAGCTCATCAGAATTCTCAAGGTAGTGACTGTTTCATCTCCCGTTGTCTTTCGCGGTAATGGTATCTCTTCTTCTGTAGCTAACTTCTGGGTGCAGCGCATAAGGTTCAGTGGCGCTCATCAGCGCCATCTACCGTCGGGGAGTTTGAAAAAGGAACAAACAAGTCTCGGCAACATGTGAAACTAAACAGAATTACTAAACCACCATGCATTGCACTGAGGAACACCAGGGCCCGTATTCATAACGTTTCTAAGAATCCTCTTAGAAAACTCCTAATTTAGCTTAAAAACTTCTACGTAGGAGTCTTAGCTTAAGAGCGATTCCAACCCAACTAAGAGCAACTCTGAGCAAGGAAAAGACAAAAACTGTCTTCTTAGTAAGGAGGCGGGGCTGACCCCATTGCTATATATGACACAATCTTTTGAAGACTGTGATTGGTTGGTTGTCCAATAAGGAAAAATCTGAGCAATTTTAAGTATTCCGTGAAACTGCCACGGATTTAGAAGTTAAGTGTCCGTGGTAGTATCACGTATTTCGGAGATCACGTTGAATAATTCAGATGTGGGGTCCATCTATTACTCCGACAACTCCAGGGAAGGCTGCTATATTCATAAATGTAGTTTTTTTGTGCCTGCAAGGTGGGAATGTCCAGTGGAAAGGAAATGAACTGCGACACAATAAGAGGTTCTGAAAGTGCTGTAATTAATTGTGTGATCACTCTGCTTACAGACGGTTGTGACAGACCCAAATCATCACTGCTGCATTGTTGCATTTTACCAGTTGCCAAATATCATAATGTGGTGATTACTTTCATTTCTGGCACTATGGAATTTCTGCACTGTGTCTGAGATGTTAGCGTGTCTCTAATAAGATCGGTCACAAACATGATCCCTGCATGATCTAATCTATAGCATCTTATTGACTCACTGTCTTCCTTTGTCTGCAACACATTTCTTTTCCCTCTTCATAATTCCGCTGTTTTCTCCTCTACTGAAGGAACTCTTAAGCCTCTTAAAAAGCAACTTACAGGTTAAATTGATATCTGAATTACTAGTTAATGTTTTAGGAAGTAAGCTTTTGAAAACACATATGTATGAATTTCTATGTTACACAAAACAGAAAACAGGATATTGATGAAAATGTGCCCATATTAAGCCAGGCTCCGCCCAGCTAGCAACGCGTCATATGACGTAGGCAGAGGGAAACACAAGCTGCACTTTGCTCTCTCATTGCGTTTTTCGAGAGCAGTGCTGAGAGACAGCGCGAGATATAAAGTTTTACAGTAGCCGTGATCGTATCAGCTTAGTTTCACTTTCGTTTTAATCCGTAATTTGAGCATGAATTTGACAGACTACCTCGCGTTACGTCACTTCCGATCTGTGATTTATAGATGTAGAAGTTGTTGTAAATTACAATTTTATCTCTAAATATTGTTTTGGCAGATATATATATATTTCTCCAATCTAGTTGTTTTTCATTACTGTACACTATTCTATATTGAGTTGTCAAACCTGCAAGTTGCTCTTTAAAAGTCCTCCTCTGTACTCCTACCAATTTTGACCTTACGACCTCTTTTAAGAGTTAAGATGCTTTCTGAAACGCCCACATTTCTAAGAATCTTCTTAGAATGTTCTCACTAGGAGCTACACGTTACATTAGGATTTTTTATGAATATGGGCCCAGGAACATAATAAACCAAGAAAGCAAAACATGAAAGTGTCACTGGGCCGGATGTGACAGAGCCCCCTCACAGAGCCCACCACGCTGGGGTGGGCAACACAGAAAACACGGGGACTAGCAAAGCAGTGGGCCATGGTCAGGCGGGACAGAGGGCACTGGGACAGACCGTTTTGGATGCTCTGGGACAGGCAGTCCTGGGAGCCCTGGCGGCAGGGTGTCTGGGAGCCCTGGCGGCAGGCAGTCCTGGGAGCCCTGGCGGCAGGGTGTCTGGGAGCCCTGGCAGCAGGGTGTCTGGGAGAAATACAGAAATTAATAGGTTTTCTGCATATGAAAAAACTGAAATGAAGTCCATACGTAATTATGTGATAATACTGTACATGACTTCACCTGATCACTATCCTTATATAAAATGGTTTTCTACATGTTCAGTCATATTTTCCAAAAATGGCAAATGATTCACAAATGATTCCAGGGGTACATGTATGAGCACAACTACATGTACAGGTCCTTCTCAAGAAATCAGCATATTGTGATAAAGTTCATTATTTTCCATAATGTAATGATAAAAATTAAACTTATATATTCATATATTTTAGATTCATTGCGCACCAACTGAAATATGTCAGGTCATTTATTGTTTTAATACTGATGATTTTGGCATACAGCTCATGAAAACCCCAAATTCCTATCTCAAAGAATTAGTATACATCATCTGACCAATAAAAAAAGTGTTTGTAATACAAAAAAAGAAAAGAAAAAGTCAACCTTCAAATAATTATGTTCAGTTATGCACTCAATACTTGGATGGGAATCCTTTTGCAGAAATGACCGCTTCAATGCGGCTTGGCATGGAGACAATCAGCTTGTGGCACTGCTGAGGTGTGATGGAGGCCCAGGATGCTTCGATAGCGGATCCAGAGTGTTGGGTCTTGCGTCTCTCAACTTCCTCTTCACAATATCCCACAGATTCTCTATGGGGTTCAGGTCAGGAGAGTTGGCAGGCCA
>JACXGM010026812.1:0-14731 GCA_016801145.1 Umbra pygmaea
TGATCATGGGCCTCTTGGCTGCATCTCTGATCAGTCTTCTCCTTGTATGAGCTGAAAGTTTAGAGGGATGGCCGGGTCTTGGTAGATTTGCAGTGGTCTGATACTCCTTCCATTTCAATATTATCGCTTGCACAGTGCTCCTTGGGATGTTTAAAGCTTGGGAAATCTTTCTGTATCCAAATCCGGCTTTAAACTTCTCGACAACAGTATCTCGGACCTGCCTTGTGTGTTCCTTGTTCTTCATGATGCTCTCTGTGCTTTCAATGGACCTCTGAGACTATCACAGAGCAGGTGCATTTATACGGAGACTTTATTACACACAGGTGGATTCTATTTATCATCATTAGTCATTTAGGTCAACATTGGATCATTCAGAGATCCTCACTGAACTTCTGGAGAGAGTTTGCTGCACTGAAAGTAAAGGGGCTGAATAATTTTGCTTGCCAAATTTGTCCGTTTTTTATTTGTTAAAAAAGTTTGAAATATCCAATAAATTTTGTTTTACTTCATGATTGTTGATTCTTCACAAAAATTACAGATTCATATCTTTATGTTTGAAGCCTGAAATGTGGCAAAAGGTCGAAATGTTCAAGGGGGCCAAATACTTTCGCAAGGCACTGTACATTGACCTAAAAATCCATGTCCCCTATTTCATAATCTTAAACCAAACCCTAACCTTTACCTTAACCCTAACCTTAACCTCAGTAACCAAACATTAGTGCCTAAACTTAACCTTGGAGTAATGTATAACCTTAAACCTAATTGGTAATGCCTAAACCAATAACCAATAACCCCAATTCTAACACTATACCCAGTAGTATGTTTTTCCCTAACCCTAATCACTGAGCCATAAATCACAATTCTCCTCATGGGGACATGGAAAATGTCCCCACAATGTCAGATGTGTCAGGTTTTGTATGGTCCTGGGGCCATCAGGGACCAATCAGGGTCCCACTACTATGCAACTATACATACACTCACCTAAAGGATTATTAGGAACACCATACTAATACTGTGTTTGACCACCTTTCGCCTTCAGAACTGCCTTATTTCTACGTGGCATTGATTCAACAAGGTGCTGAAAGCATTCTTTAGAAATGTTGGCCCATATTGATAGGATAGCATCTTGCAGTTGATTGAGATTTGTGGGATGCACATCCAGTGCACGAAGCTCCCGTTCCACCACATCCCAAAGATGCTCAGTGAACTCATTGTCATGTTCAAGAAACCAATTTGAAATGATTCGAGATTTGTGACATGGTGCATTATCCTGCTGGAAGTAGCCATCAGAGGATGGGTACATGGTGGCCATAAAGGGATGGACATGGTCAGAAACAATGCTTAGGTAGGCCGTGGCATTTAAATGATGCCCAATTGGCACTAAGGGGCCTAAAGTGTGCCAAGAAAACATCCCCCAAACCATTACAACACACACATATACAAAAAAACAATACATGTCCAATATAGAAATGGTGTAATGGTCAACATTTAGAATATTTTATAATTAAATGCCATGTTTGGTAGAGGTGTGAATCTTCACTGATCTCCCGATTTAATTCGATTACTATTATCATGTCAGCGATTCGATTTGATTCGATATCTCGATGCATCACGATGCGTCAAATACATTTTTCTATTAAAACCATATAGGATATTTGACTTGACAGAGTGCATTAAGTAACTGTATAGTTCAATATAATACAGTTTTCTATATTACTTCATATGGTCATGTTTTCATCCAAAAAGTAGTAAGATATAAACAATCTTTTTTATTTACACAGTGCACACACACGCTTTTCAAGCTTCAAGGGTCCGGAAAATAAGTCTCATCAGGGACTTGAGTCTATCATAGGTCTAGATGAAACGGGTTAGGCTACTGAGAATGTTATTTTTTCATTTGAATGTTTATGCTGCAGATGGAAAATGAATGAGCAACATCATTGGTTATAATTGATTATGGTCGGCCACTGCATCGATGCAGCATCGTTCATGTCCGCATCGCGATGCATCGATTATTTGATTAATTTCTAATGTTTGGTGATGGCGGTTTTAACACCAACTCAGCTGTCACGTTCCCCTTATGGGCGACAGACATAGGTTTTGAGTTTCTACCGTTTATGTCAGGTTTTGTTTACCGTCTGTATGAAGTGTGTCATTTGTTTCCCGCTCCCTGTGTCACATGATCCTTCACGTGGTTTTCTGTTAACCAACAGTTTATGTTGATTAGTCACACAGCTGGTTGCACAATTGTGCTTGTTAGCTGTCGGTGATTGTGGTTTGTACCCTGTCGTGTTTTCGTGTGTGTTGTTAGAATATCAAGTATTTTGTTTACTGCGTTTGCCCCATGACATTTCGTGTGTCTCGTAAATAAACCTCTTTTATTTTCATTCAGTCTCCTCGCTTTTGTCTCAAGTTCACCACCATGGAAAGCAGAGCTACTACAGCTACAGTGCATATTATGACATTGGCATATTGTCTGTGCCCTTGTTCTCTGTTTTCCTCTACAAACCTCTCCTTACAGGAGCTGCTTCCTATTGTTATGTCAATAAAATAAATCATAAAATACCCCTAAAAATGTTAAAGAAAATGTAACTACCTAATAATACATACAGAAAACATTAAATGTTACCTCAACCAAGGTTTTTGCAAGCTGGGACATTTAGTGCTGCAAAAGATAAGATCTTTTCACATGAAGTATGCACAGTTTATTTTTGTTTAATTGTTCTTCTAATGTCTTGTCTTCCTGTCCGTCTGTTTGTCTGTCTGGCAGGTGTGTGTTTCTTGTGTCTGGTGGACGTGGTGCCAGTAAAGAACGAGGATGGCCTCGTGATCATGTTCATCCTTAACTTCGAGGTCATGTCAGATAACAAACAGCCCAACCAGCACCTGAACCACAAGCTGCCCCCCTGGCTTACTGCAGGTACAGAACACAATCTGATCTGAATGACTAGCTGCCCCCCTGGCTTACTGCAGGTACAGAACACAATCTGATCTGAATGACTAGCTGCCCCCCTGGCTTACTGCAGGTACAAAACACAATCTGATCTGAATGACTAGCTGCCCCCCTGGCTTACTGCAGGTACAAAACACAATCTCAAAACACAAACTGATCTGAACCACTAGCTGCCACACCCAGCTTACTGCAGGTACAGAACACAATCTGATCTGAACCACTAGCTGCCCCACCCAGCTTACTGCAGGTACAGAACACAATCTAATCTGAACCACTACCTGCCCCCCTGGCTTACTGCAGGTACAGAACACAATCTGATCTGAACCCCTAGCTGCCCCCCTGGTTTACCGCAGGTACAGAAAACAATCTGATCTGAACCACTAGCTGCCCCCCTGGCTCACTGCAGGTACAGAACACAATCTGATCTGAAGCACTAAATGCCCAACCCAGTGTACTGCAGGTACAGAACACAATATGATCTGAAGCACCAACTGCCCTACCCAGCTTACTGCAGGTAAAGAACACAATCTGATCTGAACCATAAGTTGCCAACTGGTCTACTGTAGCTCTAAAAACAATTACAATCTCATATTGTCTTTGAAGTTATTTGAATATAAATCATGAATTGCTGGAATGCTTAATTGTGAAAATCTGTTTGCTATATTATACACTGTGTGCACAAATTGTATTCTTGAGGATTAATTTATTATTGAACAACTACAGTGCTCTCAGTCAATCCAAAATGTAAATACACCTCAAACCTGAATAGTTAAGAAAGTAGAAGTGAGGTCTTGGCTTTCTTTGGAGAATCTCTGTGTGCACAATTGTTGGGCAAATATTAGTGTGCAAAATAAAAACAAAGTTTTCCATCTCACTTGTTGATTTTTCATCTGTTAAAGTGAGAATATTAAACAAACCTTTTTAAAATTTACAAATAAACATTTCTGATATTTTAAAACAAATTAGTGACCAATATAACTGCCTTTCTTTCCAATAACAGTCGTAAGCCTTCCATTCATGGAGTCTATCAGTTTCTTGATCTGTTGACGATCAACCTTTTGTGCAGCAGCAACCACAGCCTCCAGACACTGTCCAGAGAGGTGTACTGTTTACCTTCACTGTAAATTGACCGTTTAAGATGTTCCTTAATAGGGTTTAGGTCAGGTCAGTAAAGGGGCCGTGTCATTATTCTTCCATCTTTGAGGCCTTTACTGGCTAGCCACGCAGTGGAGTACTTCGTTGCATGCAATTGAGCATCGTCCTGCATAAAAATCATGGTCTTCTTGAAAGATGCAGACTTTTTCCTGTACCACTGCTTGAAGTGGTGTCTTCTAAAAACTGGCAGGCAGTTTAGAAGTTAAGTTTAAGTACATCTTAAACCAAAAAAGATCCAACTAGCTCATCTTTAATAATACCAGCCCATACCAGTACCTCACCACCTTGCTGATGTCTGAGTCGAAGTGGAGCTCTGTGCCGGTTACTGATCCAGCCACGGGCCCATTCATCTGTTCTGTCCTTCGGAGTCATAAGTCCATAAAACCTTTGTTGGCCCAGTCTTGACAACTTGTTTCTGTTTAGTGGTGGTCGGGTTTCACCCTTCCTTACCTTGCCCATGTCTCTGAGCACTGAACACCTTGTACTTCTGGGCACTCCAGGTAGGTTGCCGTTCTGGAATAGGACAGCACTGGAGGGTAATGGGTTCCTGGTACAATAGCTTCACGTTTGAGTCTTTTCAAAGGTATTTTGGGAAGTATTTCACAATACATTTTTCAACCTGGTTTCATAATGTTTGTGCTGTGGCCAATTGCCATCTGCTTTTAGCGATGTCATTCCTAATAAAATAAACTAATAAACATTGAGAGATATTGGCTAAAGCACAAACAGATCTGGAACACCAGGCTTACCTCTTCTTGCTTGACTAAATCTCTGCATTGGTTCATGTGATTGCTTAAATTTGCACGCTTGGGCTGAGGTCCGTCGGCATGGGATTTAAAGGGGCATTGTGTAGAAATGTGCAACCGTGTGAAATTTCAGTCTTAAAAAAGCTGTAAAAAAATTTCTTTACATTAAAAAAATCACAAAAATCTATAAAGCTATATAGATGGGAGAATGATACTCAACAATATGATTCTCAAGTTGTTTGCAATTAATTTGCGTCTTTGTTTTCTCAACACGTTTCTTGTGATCCTGTTGACTGTTTGCAACGTTTGATGGTTCTGTGATCACGCCCCAATATCTTCGCAATTTCAAGAGTGCTGTAACCTTCTGAAACATTTTACAATCAGTTAAATCTCTTTTTTGGCCCATTTTGCCTGAGGAAAAGAAGCTGCCTAATAATTATGCACACCTTGATATAGGGTGTTGTTCTCCTTAAGCCAGTTTATACAGCTTGGAGTTGGAACATATGCATCATAATGATTTGGTAAATATACTGACTTGCCTAATAATTTTGCACACAGTGTAAAAAGAGCACACACAACGAACAACATTTCCCTCTTGAACAACATTTAACTTACAAAATGTGTTTTAGCAATGAAAACAATAACAACATAATTGGATGGCTAGAGGCATCCTTCAGCCTGCTCTAAACCCATAGGAACTGAAGTTGCCAGAGATAATGACATTTTGTAATTATCACTCATCTACACTCAATTAAATTTTTACTTTCCTCTTCTCCCGCATCATCCATCTCTTTTTGGTCCTCATTCATCTCCTTTCTGTCCTCATTCTTCTTAAATCCTTTAGGACGGACCCGTGGCTTCAAGCTCCGCCTGCCCTCACTACGCTCCCTCAGCAACAGCAAGGTCTCGCTGGAAGACCCAGAGAGGGGCCGCCTCCCAGCCCCAGGCCACCCCAGCCCCGAAGTCCTGGCTCTGGGAGAGCTGCTTTCCCTGCCGCCCTTACCTCCAGAACACCAGAGCTCTAGCAGCTCTAGAGGCAGCAGCAGGCCGGCCCTGCTGTGGCCCGAGGACCAGCGCACCCTGTTGGGATCCGAGCGTCCTCCGTCAGCCGCCACCTCATCCCTGCCTGCAGGTCAGTCGTCGCCGCGAAGTGGCCTCGAGACGTTCAACGCAGAGGTCTCGCTGTCCAACTGCAGCTTGTCACAAAGCCGGTCCCGCGAGAGCTTCCACAGCATGCGGCGGGCGTCGTCCGTGGATGACATCGAGGCCATGCGGCCCGAGGGGCTCCGAAAATACAGCACAGGTCGTCCCATCCACAGCAGCACAGGTGGGGGAGGGGTGGGGAAAGCAGGGGGTGGGCAGACTTCCAAAAAGCGTGGCACCTTGAGAAAGCAAATACACACCGCATCCCTGCCAGTGTTTGAGCTGGATAACAAACTGATGAACAGAGGTAAACAACGTGTGCAGTAGGGACCAGGAGTCTGTATACTGTCGCCTGTCCCTTGCCTTTTAGAAGCTTTAAAAAACATAAGTAGCACCTGCTACTTTCTTTGTCTTTTAGAAGCTGGTTGCACTCTACTGTATATCACCATACATTTCCCAGCCTGATTTCATACTGTTTGTGCCGTGGTCATCTGCCTTTAGGGATGTCATTCCTAATAAAACAACTAATAAACATTGAGAGATATTGGCTAAAGCACAAACCGATCTGGAACACCAGGCTTACCTCTTCTTGCTTGACTAAATCTTTGCATGGTTTATGTGATCGCTTAAAGTTGCACGCTTGGGCTGAGGTCCTTATCAGAATGGGATTTAAAGGGGCATTGTGTAGAAATGTGCACCCGTGAGAACTTTCAGTCTTACAAAAGCTGTAACAAAACTTCTTGATATAAAAAAAACAATATAGATGGGAGAATGATTCTCAACAATATGCAGTCCTTTTGTTACATAGAAACGCACAGCCTGAAATTAGAATTAATTTTCAGGACAGACTGGCGTAACCTTATGTGAATAAACAAATTTTAAATATAACTCTTTACCATTTCTATCCAATTAGCTGAATATGCACAGGCATAACATAATGTATGGATTCATTGTCCCATCTAAATTGATTTTTCTTTTATATGAAAATTAAATTTCTGTTGACAATAATATTTCACATTTCCAAAAATCCTCTGGCCTGTTTGGAGTAACAGATGGTGTGGGTTTGATGTGTTTGGACTATTCTTTTGTTTCTATTGCGCCATGCATGCAAAATCTGACACTTAAATAATTTCACCAGTGCAGATAGTGAACGCTGGGGGGGTAAATGTCCGGGCAGGCCTCACACTGTGTTTGTTCTTTCAGGTGCGGTGAACAACAAGTCCAACATCCTGAACTCCACGTCAGACTCAGACCTCATGCGCTACCGCACCATCAGCAAGATCCCCCAGATCACCCTGAACTTTGTGGACTTTAAGCCAGACCCCCTCATCACGCTGCCTGCCGGGGACATGGACATTATAGCCCCCTGCAAGCTCATCGACCGCACACACCAAGTCACAGAGAAAGTCACCCAGGTGAGAGGACCTATGTGTGTTTGTTGGGGTGGAAGTGAAATGTAACAAGGGTGGTTTGTTTGTGATGCAGAGCTGAGGATGTGCACATTAACTACGGTCTCTGTGATTTCTAGTGTCTGTGTTTGAATTGTATTACTCTATTTGCTGAATACTTCCGTGCATATTCAGGTCGGTGGCGGGGGTCACCCTGCAAAGCGCCGGCTCATAAACACAATGCGAACACAGCGGGATGTTGGGCTTTCTGAGTGGAAGCATGGCATCGGCTGCATCTGGGCTTCCAGCTGTGTTCCCTGGGTGACATTAGCCCTAAGCTAGCTTGATGGAATGACAAGCAAACAGATGATAACAGTGACAAATGATTCTGTCACATAGATGCTTCTGGTGTGGCGCTGAGCCATGTGTAATTGAGTTGTGGGAAGGAATCTGTACGACACCAAAGAACTTGTTTTCCAGTTGGATGCCTCTTTAAATTAGCTTTGGTCCGTCCACACATCTGATTTGAGTGGACCCTAACCCTCCTCTCTCGTTCGCACTCTCTCTATTTCTTTCTTAGTCCGTCTGTCATGATTATTCACTCTCTGTTTTACTCACCTACTCTACTGCCTGGCTTAGGGAGCTGTGTTTACGATGAACCCCTTATGGCACCAGGACAGACAGGCTTTGCTAGAGGGCGATGCCCAGTCCATGTAACGGCTGTGAGAGTTATCCCTCTCCTCCGGGAGCCCTGGGGCTGTATCTTTTTCACTGTTATCACCAGCAGGTGTCAGCTTTGGCACTGAGAGGCAACGTCAGGGGGCTGCCAGGCCAGGAAAGGTGCCCCATGGCAGGCAGGATCGACCCAGCCACCAGCTAGTGGTGTACTGATCCATGGAGGAAGAATCTGCCGCTTCCTCCATCTGGATTTGTAGTGTGGTGTACACCGGGTTCTTGTGGTGCATGGGAATTGTAGTTTCAACAGGTATGCAGGTATAGGCACGAGTTACAAAACACACACATACCTTTGGCTTTCTATTTTGTACCTATGCTATTCCTGACCCAGAAATTTGTTTTCCCTCTTCCCTAGCCATAAACTCTAGAATTTTCTTGCCTACACTGCAAAAACAACAAATCTTAATAAGCCTTTTTATCTTGTATTTATCCATTTTAATATTTGTATCTTATTTTAACAATATTTTACTTATGTTAGACTACCTTTTGTTTGTCTTATTTTAATTGAAGGAATCTCATCAAGTTCAAATATCTCAGTGCACCGGCAGATTATTTTAAACATATTCCATCGTCATTTAAGTACTTATTATCTTGTTTTTGAAGGTGTGTTTTTTTTAGTGTAAAGTTAACATAGCCCTAAAGCCTAACCCCTAACACCTAAACCTAACTGATAGTGCCTAGGTGTCAAAGTAACCCCAGTTTTAACCCTATGCCAAATAAAAAACAGAAGTCATGAATTGTATTTTCCTTTGTGTTGACCTGCCAAAACATTTAGGGGACAGTGCTATCTTTGTGGTAACTCTAGTTCTAAACATGTATGTATAGAATACACACTCGCACAGACACACTGCTAAATCTACAACGTAACTTTTTTAAATCATCAAATAGTTATTTTACTGTTTTATAAGGGAGGACAGAATAACAGCTCTACCAACTACATCCTGTAGGTGGCAGCATTGCCCAATGACTTTGATCAAAGGAACATCCAATGAGTAGAGAAGTAATGTTGAAACAAAACACACATCCAGTTAATCAGTTCAACTTCTTCTATGAAAATGTAATTTATGGATGAGAGATGATGGATGAAGGAACATTACATGAACAGATGGATGACCAGGGATGAGGATGAGCAGAGGAAGAAGCATTTGAATGACCCTTGACCAGTTCAGTTTAAATCCAAGGAGGACGAAAAGAAAGTGAGGCATAGTAGAGAGAACTACTAACTCTACCTAACTCTATCAGTCCTAGCTGGTCCAAAACAGGATTATGCTAATGGATCGGTTTAAATGTAGAGATAATAATGACAGGGCAGGAAGGTCAATTCAAGTCAATTATGTGTCTGTTCTATTTATTATATGACTATGCATTACCCCATTACTGATAGGGTAACTGGGCTCTAAACACTGTGATTCAGGTTTAGGCTGCAGGTCCTCCCATGTGACCAGATTGACCAACTGAGGAGCCAATGTCTCCAACTAGGAGTAGAGTATGTTAGGACATATCCAGAACTGAGGCCGTCTGCTATCTAACTCTTTTATTTATTTTGAATGTTTATTTAAAAATATTTTACCAGCTATGTTGACTGATAACATTTTTTCATTTACAGGAAGTATTTTAGCTCGTCAACATAATAAAGCTGCATTATGTAATGTTCCATTCATTTGAATTGTTGGCCCGGATTTTATTTAGATTAAAAATAATAATATGTTTTTACTGAACACAGGCATAATACAGTGACAATATAACCAATTTCTGAAAATACACTATTATTTTATTCATAATATGCATTTGTTGCTATATTGTGAAATGTCGATTTTGCTATTCTACTATTGTCTGTATTTTGTATTATTGAGTTGATGTTTTCAAACCCTTGAACCAACATAGTAGTTCCTAACGTTGTTCCAAACGTTGTTCCTAACGTTGTTCCTAACATTGTTCCTAAAACAGATTTTTGGTATTTTTTGTGGTTTTAGAAAAAGTTATATGGTGCAGGTTTAAATACTGTATACATTTTCCGTAGTTTGGATGAAGAACAAAATACATCTTTTGTTTCATACATATATACATACTGTATATACACTGTAACAAATATTACAATTATTAAATCTAAATACACAGTATGTTTGAAATAATAAAAAGTGTAGAAATGCTTAGGTTGAAGTATACATCATCCCAACATGTTTCTTCCTGAAAATGCATATGTTGCGATCACAACACCTGATGCATTACTGCTGGGTTATTCCTACAGTATATTAGTAATATTCGTTTTGTGTATAGAAATGTATTTAGATAGAATCTACAGTGCTTCTGTAGCACAACTGTCCTTCACAGTGCTAATGATTCCTTTTTGGATTCAAGCTACAATGTATATTTCAATATAAACAGATTAAATTTAATAGATGCATTTGCATTCTTACAATTACATTTTGTATTTGTTGAAAAAATTTCTGCAGAGCCCATAGAAAGGCACATCGTTTGAAAGGTGCTGATATAACACATTTGGTAGAATTATTTGATTGCTTTTCATCAGGTGACGTTTAGCTTTTTTCAACCTCAAGCAATGATTTTTTATTAACGTAAATCAAACTGTGATTGCTGATGCACTGGTTGTATCTCCACAGTTCCTGTCATATCTTGTTATCATGAGAGGTGATACCTTCAGTGTACTTTAGAATTTGTGTTTTGAATGCGAAATTTCACATCTGAAATTAACACTGCATTTGCATACTTGAAGTATGCATGGGCTCGTTAAATAGAGTATGACGTAAATCATTTAAAAGCAGATATTTTTAGCACCTAACATGTTTTAGCCCAGGACGTGCCAGCGGCTGACTTATACAATGTTATTATACAAAGTTTGTTTTTAGGAAATGCATGGATTCACAAGTTGAGATGAAGATGTCATGAGGTACCGAATAGATTTAAAAAATGGATGGTTTGTGTTGTTGTCACTATGCAATATCCTTCTGTTGCAAACCGTTGCTTTTTCAAGGTCTATACTCATATGTCGCTTGTCCCTAGAAGCTGTGTCACTGGAACCTACTTAATATACATATGACATTTTAGTCATTTAGCTCTCATCCCGAGTGACTTACATTCAGTGATTGCATACATTTAGTACTTTGTAGTACTTTACAATTAATTTGAGTAAGTGATGTATGACATCTTCACACACACACACACACACACACACACACACACACACACACACACACACACACACACACACACACACACACACAACAGATGCCGACTAACACAAACACAGGACCTTAAGTACGTGGGTAATGAATGAATAGAAACCTGGTGTGTGTTGTTGACAGGAAATATTGAACATCTATAGGTGGAATGAAATGTCATGGAAATGTCTGGGTAAAACAGGAACAAAGACCTGACCTGGAGTCGGTGGGGCTGGAGTCATTAACTCTGGTACTCCAAGAGAGGGAGACTGTGATACGAATAATAGATTATATTAAGTTTCAAGTGATCTATATTTTGAAAAAAACATTCTATCCATTCCAAGAAGCAGAATGTATATCCTATTGGTAATTGATTTTCTCATTGGAAACCCTACATAATTTGTAGATTGTGTTTGAGTGAACAGACCAAACCTGCTGTAACAAAACAGGCTGTGTTGGGCCACAGGTCATCTGTGATGGATATTAGCATTTGTGCTGATTAGCTATGTCAACGTAGGCCTACTGTAGGGGAGCAGAGCCCCACCAATTGGAATTTACCTTTATCTATGTACGGTGCCGTATATATCACTGTGTGCACAATTATTGGGCAAGATGTATTTTTGAGGACTCATTTTATTATTGAAAAACTGCAGTGCTGTTGGTCAATCCAAAATGTAAATGCACCTCAAATCTTAATATTTAAGAATGTAAAAGTAAGGTTTTCACTATCTTTGGAGAATTTCTATGTGTGTATAATTATTGGGTAACTATTACTGTGCACAATTATTATGCAACTATATGAAAAACAAAAAGTATCCCATCTCACCTGTTAAAGTGAGAATAATAAACAAAAACTCAAAATTTACAAATTAACATTTCTGACATTTTAAAACAAATCTGCGACCAATATAGCCACCCTTCTTTTCAATAAGCCTTCCATTCATGGAGCCTGTCAGTTTCATGATATGTTGACGATCACCTTTTTGTGCAGCAGCAACCACAGCCTCCAGACACTGTCCAGAGAGGTGTACTGTTTTCTTTCACCGTAAACTGATAGTTTAAGAAGGGACCACATGTTCTCAACAGGGTTTAGGTCAGGAAGGGGGCAATGTCATTATTCTTTCATCTTTAAGGCCTTTACTGGCTAGCCACGCAGTGGAGCACTGCGATGAATGTGATGGGTCATTGTCCTGCATAAAAATTATGGTCTTCTTGAATGATGGAGACTTTTTCCTGTACCA
The DNA here is from genome assembly GCA_016801145.1 of Umbra pygmaea. Classification (NCBI taxonomy): domain Eukaryota; kingdom Metazoa; phylum Chordata; class Actinopteri; order Esociformes; family Umbridae; genus Umbra; species Umbra pygmaea. Next base: position 12,541 of record JACXGM010026812.1, read on the forward strand.
CTGCTTGAAGAAAGTGTCTTCTAAAAACTGGCATTAGGTTTGGGAGTTGAGTCCATCTTCAACCTGAAAAGGTCCAACTTGCTCATTTTTAATAATACCAGCCCATACCAATACCCCACCTCCACCTTGCTGGTGTTTGAGTCGAAGTAGAGCTCTGTATAAAGTATTTTCTGTTATTGTCTTGAATAAAATTTACATAAAATTATGGAAAAAGTACTGGTATATCTGTTCCCCATACTCTACAGTGCCTTGCGAAAGTATTCGGCCCCCTTGAACATTTCAACCGTTTGCCACATTTCAGGCTTCAAACATAAAGATATAAAACTGTAATTTTTTGTGAAGAAGCAACAAGAAGTGGGACACAATCATGAAGTGGAACAAAATTTATTGGATATTTCAAACTTTTTAACAAATAAAAAACTGACGAATTGGGCGAGCAAAATTATTCAGCCCCTTTACTTTCAGTGTAGCAAACTCTCTCCAGAAGTTCAGTGAGGATCTCTGAATGATCCAATGTTGACCTAAATGACTAATGATGATAAATTGAATCCACCTGTGTTTAATCAAGTCTTCGTATAAATGCACCTGCTCTGTGATAGTCTCAGAGGTCTGTTGAAAGCACAGAGAGCATCATGAAGAACAAGGAACACACAAGGCAGGTCCGAGATACTGTTGTGGAGAAGTTTAAAGCCGGATTTGGATACAGAAAGATTTCCCAAGCTTTAAACATCCCAAGGAGCACTGTGCAAGCGATAATATTGAAATGGAAATCTACCAAAACCCAACCGTCCCTCTAAACTTTCAGCTCATACAAGGAGAAGACTGACCAGAGATGCAGCCAAAGAGGCCCATGAACCCTCTAGATGAACTGCAGAGAACTACCGCTGAGGTGGGAGAGTCTGTCCATAGGACAACAATCAGTCGTGTACTGCACAAATCTGGCCTTTATGGAAGAGTGGCAAGAAGAAAGCCATTTCTGAAAGATATCCATAAAAAAGTGTTGTTTAAAGTTTGCCACAAGCCACCTGGGAGACACACCAAACATGTGGAAGAAGGTGCTCTGGTCAGATGAATCCAAAATGGAACTTTTGGGCAACAATGCAAAATGTTATGTTTGGCATAAAAGCAACACAGCTCATCACCCTGAACACACCATCCCCACTGTCAAACATGGTGGTGACAGCATCATGGTGTGGGCCTGCTTCTCCTTAGCAGGGACAGGGAAGATGGCTAAAATTGATGGGAAGATGGATGGAGCCAAATACAGGACCATTCTGGAAGAATGGCCAAGTCAAAGTCCAGACCTGAATCCAATCGAGAATCTGTGGAAAGAACTGAAAACTGCTGTTCACAAACGCTCTCCATCCAACCTCACTGAACTCGAGCTGTTTTGCAAGGAGGAATGGGCAAACATTTCAGTCTCTCGATGTGCAAAACCGATAGAGACATACCCCAAGCGACTTACAGCTGTAATCGCAGCAAAAGGTTGCGCTACAAAGTATTAACTTAAATTAACCCAATTTTTCAGTTCTTTATTTGTTAAAAAATTTGAAATATCCAGTAAAATTTCTTCCACTTCATGATTGTTTCCCACTTGTTGTTGATTCTTCACAAAAAATTACAGTTTCATATCTTTATGTTTGAAGCCTGAAATGTGGCAAAAGGTCAAAAAGTTCAAGGGGGCCGAATACTTTCGCAAGGCACTGTATATATTTTTTATATATATATGTATCTGTCAATTGTATTCCAAGCTTATATTCCATTGTACAGCAGAAAACCCTAAAGTGAGACACACTGGTAGCTGAGGTTTCTAGCTGATTCCACAACTGAGTGCATGAGAAAGAATTGTCTTAAGGCTTCTTTGATCCTACTCTAGGAGCTCAGACCATCTTAAGGGACAAACACTGACTGGAATAAAATTTTCACAATAATGACATACAGCAGTTCATGGAGGGGATACAACAGCACTCCATCTGTCGAATAGGTTTTGCTCACACAGGGCTAGATTTATCAAGCTGTTTGCGACTGTTTCCAGGCGCTAATTGGTCGCAAAGACGGACGTAACCGATGCGTGCTATTTACAAACCAGGCGCACTTGGGTAAAATCGCAGATTGCCTGCCACATTAGCGACCACAGACAAGTTGCGCTTTTAATATGCGTTCGTGGGAGGGTCATGGGGAAAGTGGGAGT
>JACXGM010026813.1:0-14731 GCA_016801145.1 Umbra pygmaea
TCGTCATATGTAACTGTATCTATGCCCCTGTCTCATAGCCACACCTCTAAGTCGTCATATGTAACTGTATCTACAGCCTTGTGTTATAACAACACCACTGACTGGACTCAGCAGAGCTGTAGATTGCAGCAGGTTTTCCCCATAGGCGTCTGTGCCAAGGACATTTTTTTCCAGACATAATGTTCCAACTAGGAAGTCACACAGCTTTACACATGTTCATCTGATAAGCTCAGTTGGTGTTGCATGTTCCTGAGCCAATGAGAGAACAGCTAGAGCACAATGACCAGTCCCTGCTGGCGATGCTTCTGTTATTCGGATCCCATGGTTCATGATTTCTTGTTTAACTCAAAGAGAGTGATAGGCTTAAAATATCTTATATTAGAAGAAAAGGGAAAATTATGTTTCTAGCTGAAGAACAGGTCAAAATTATTCATGAAAACCTCTGAACAATAATTATTTGTTTCCAAGTTGTATTTGTTTCAAAGAAAGAATGTGTAGTGCAAGTTGTGTTTTGGGCATATTCAATTATGTTAATTAAATTTATACAGCTCTGAGAAACATTTTCACAAGTTGTCATTTTCTGCAAATTAATGCTCTGAATTACAATATTTTAATTTGGGAGAACGGTTGTCAGTAGTTCATGGAATTAAACATTAATTTTACCCAAACACATCACTATAAATAGTAAAACCAGGCTGGACCCCTTTTGACTTCAGAACTGCCTTAATTATCCATGATTTTGTTCCATATTTACATTATTTCATAGCATAGTTGCTGCAGATTTGTTGGCTGTGCTTGATTGAATTGAGGATCTGGTGACCTGTTCAACAACAAACTGAAACTTATTTAATTTACCACACGTGAGCCCCCAGGCATATTAGTCTTTTGCAACCAGGTTTTGAACTCCACTGTGAGGCAGTACTGCTTCTTCATTCAGATGACACCAAACCAGTGTAAATCACAAGGGTAATATCCCACAGAATTGGATTGGAGCTGTGAACCCTGATTTTTAATTGATCCATTTTGAACAATAAGCATCTAGGTTTAACATGCCGAACACCTATGCCTTCCATCATTCAGTTTAGCATACATCACCAGAGCTGGGGCTAACAACAACAGCCAGCCTAGGATGTCAAGCACATTTCCACAGCAGCACTAATCTAATCAGGACATGGCAAAGGACAGACAGAGCTTTGAACTGATGATGTTTTAATGGGCGTCAGATGGCTCAGTGGTTAGGGAGCCAGACTTGTATTTGGAAGGTTGTCAGTTCGATTCCCAACTGTGCCAAATGACGTTGTGTCCATAGACAAGGCACTTTACCCTATGTTGCTCCAGGGGGATGTCCCTGTACTTACTGTTGTCACTCTGGATAAGCGAGTTAAATGTAAAAACATTTTTTAAAATGTTCTTTAAATGGAACCAACATTATAATAGAAATAACATTCATCAGGTAAGTGGAATACACAGTTGGGTGGTGAGCGTTGAAACAGTCATGTACAAATGGTAGGGTTAGCCCTGAAATTTGTCACTCAGCCCATCACAATACACAGGAGCCCTCTACAGATTCAGTCAAAAGGTGTGAGATTAAAAGAGAATCTATAACATGCTAGTTCATTAAATCTGTTAGTGGAAATCAGTGGAGCGAGAGGGATCAAGGAACAAAATGAAATTTCAATCGCCACCCACTTGGATATGTTCTCCTATCTCCTCCTGTGGAACTTTGAAGTCATTCCGAAAACAAAATTCCAGGAAGGAGTGGAAGACTGAGGAGGGAATGTGGTTCAGGAGGATCAGGCTCTCTGAGGTCTCTCTCATGCTGGACTGGGACAAGGCTCGGAAATACTCACTATACTCAGACAGACGACCCAGATCCACCTTACGCACACCGGTACAGGGACACAAAAATGTTAGCTCTGGCATAACAACTGAAGTAAACACAAGTCACATGCTATCCTAATGCTTTGGCATCAAAAACACACTGAACACATGATTACATTATTGTGAAACATTTGTTTAGACTTCGATATCCTTTCAATACAGTGGTTTGCTTTTTTGTCATACAAGTTATTCTGTCAGCACCTGCAACCATGTTTCGGGTGTGCACTAGTACCGGTATACAGCGGGTGAAATAAGTATTGAACACGTCACCTCAGTAAATATATTTCCAAAGGTGCTACTGACATGAAATTTTCACCAGATGTTGGTAACAACCCAAGGAATCCATACATATAAACAAACCAAAACAAATAAGTACAGAAATTAAGTTGTGTAATAATGTGGAATGACAAAGGGAAAAGTATTGAACACGCTTACTGATATTCATTTAATACTTTGTACAAAAGCTTTTGTTGTTAATGACAGCTTCAAGATGCCTCCTGTATGGAGAAACTAGTCGCCTGCATTGCTCTGGTGTGATTTTGGCTCATTTGTCCACACAAACACTCTTCAAATCTTGAAGGTTCTGTGTGCCTCTTCTATGAATCTTGATCTTCAGTTCTTTTGTATAGATTTTCAAGTCAGGTGAATGGCTGGGCCATTCTAGCAGCTTTATTTTATTTTTTGAAACCAATTGAGAGTTTCCTTGGCTGTGTGTTCGGGATCATTGCCTTGCTGAAATGTCCACCCTTGTTTCATCTTCATCATCCTTGTAGATGGCAGCAGATTTTGGTCAAGAATGTCTCTGTAAATTTGCCCAATCATCCTTCCTTCAATTATTTGAAGTTTGCCAGTACCATTTGCTGAAAAGCAGGCCCACACCATGATGTTCCCCTCTCCAAACTTCACTGTTGGTATGGCGTTATTAGGGTGATGTGCAGTGCCATTACTCCTCCAAACATGGTGTGTATTATGGCATCCAAACAGTTAAATTTTACTCTCATCTGACCACACTATATTCTCCCAGTATTTCACTGGCTTTTCCAAATGTTGTGTAGCAAACTTTAAACAAGCTTCAACATGTTTTTTTACCAGCAATGGAGTCTTGCGTGGTGAGCGTGCATACTGGCCATGGCGGTGGAGTGCATTACTTACTGTTTTCTTTGAGACAACTGTACCTGCTAATTGCAGGTATTTTTAAATCTCTCCACAAGTGGTCCTTGGCTGTTGGACAACTCTTCTGAATATTCTTTTCAGAAATCTCACGAGGAGCACCTGGTCCAGGCAAATTTATGGTGAAATGATTGTCTTTCCAATTCTGTATTATGGACCCAACAGTGCTCACTGGAACATTCAGGAGCTTAGAAATGTGCCAATAACCAATGCCATCATTATGTTTTGCAACAATTAGGTCGTGAAGGTCTTGAGACAGCGCTTTGCTTTTAGTCATCATGAGATGTGTCTTGTGTGACACCTTGGAAATTAGACCTTTTTGTAGGCCATCAGTTGGGACTGAGACTTTTTGCACCTCCTTTTTACATGAGAATTTCATGTCAACAGCACCTTTGGAAATATATTTACTGAGAAAAATGGTGACGTGTTCAATACTTATTTCACCCGCTGTATACCTTTTCCAAGTGACAGTAAATAAAATTGTTGCACTATATCTAATGAGACAACTTTTAAAACAGACGTGTAGCATGTCTAAAGGTAATGCAGGGATGTTGCAATGACGTCCAGTTGCTGTTGACTTACATGGAAGGCATGTGTGCTGGTCTGGACTGTAACCATGGTTCCACTTCCATCTCCATGTTGATAGGTACGGTACACCTCTGTAGTTTGCCACTCCTCAGACACACTTCCATACAGCACATCCCCTGAATTTCCTGATGACTTTATCCAGGTGTGTGGAACTGAGAAGGGCATTCTCCAGACCTTCTCCAAAGCGTATTTAAACCAGCCACATATCCACAGCAGCACAACTGTCACATGCTGTCTGAAAACACTCATCATCCTGACACAAGTTCTCTTACCAACACTTTGTAAAAAAACACAGTTGTCAAAAACTTCTTGTTAAACAGACTAATGAAAATATAATAATCACTGAAAACTGTGGGGATGAGTCAAAAGTAATTATTTAAAAATATTAATTACATTTTAACAATTATGCAAATAGTCTAATAGATTTGTAAAATAATTTTAACAAAAGGAAACCAGGGCTTTTTTAATCACTAAGAAACACAGAAGCTATATATATATATATATATATATATATATATATATATATATTAAAGGTCCTGCTTGCATCAAGAATTTGAAAACATCACTAAACAATATATTGAAACCATTTAGGGTATGATGGAAACCTATTACACTGAACAGATACTGGCGCCATAACACACATTTCCCTCCCTAATCCGTCGCAGCTCGGTCACATGTCTGAAAAGATAAACAGTCCAAAGTCAGCTGCAGTGGCAGGGCTGAACACTACAAACCAGGCCAGTCGACAACACTCTAAATGAAGATCAAATAGAAAGAAATAAAACTGAACTATTGTACCTCTGCGCTGCTTGGACCACTAACAATGTCAATCAAAATGGGAATAAATCCTAAATCCTGCTTTGATCCCGAGAGCAGACGTAGTCATTCTCCTCCATAAACAGTCCAAGCACAGCTTACATGAAACTGGGTGCAGGACAACGACTCTAAAGGACATGTCTATTTTAGGCATCTCTAGGACTCGTGCACGACTCCAAATCAACACCTAAACCCTTGGAACGCCCACATCCTCTACCTTAGTGACACAGGAAGAAATAGATGTGACAGTGAATCTTCCATGTAACTCATGATTGTAATTTAGAATATACCCCTAGGAGACATTTGTCTGCTTGTCTGTAATGACTCCTCTAATGCTGAAATGTGTAATACCACAAGGACAAGCTCTGGTCCCTGAAGATGTATTGATTTCCAAATCTGTTGCCATTGCATTCTATTACATTTCTAATAATCAATGCATAAATAACAATAAATCAAGCATTAAGTATATTTATTAGCAGGGATCATTCCTCATTAAACTGTAGAAGTGCAACAATGAGATCATGATAATTATGCACAAAAAAGACTGAGGTATAATGACAGGAAGTAATATTAATAGTAATAACAATCATATGATAAGCAGAACACAAATGCACATTTAAAAAAAAAAATATATTGTGGTCCTAAACTTGGGCATAGTCACTCTATGACAAATGTAATGAAAGAGCATTCAAAATAAACGTCAATTGATGGAGATTCCAAAATGTCAAAAGCAACGTTAAACTCTGGCACAAACCCATAATCACACATTCTGATAACAAAAGCTGTATACAAGCAGCTGTATTCTGAGATGTGCTGTGTTAGCACAATGAATCACTTGACAAAACAACCAAATTGACTGGCCCAATCATAACAATATCAATTGAGACTCATACATGTACCGTACTTGAAATTGGTCATTCACCATAACATTTGTAAAATGACCCCATTTTTATAAAAATTGGGAGAAAATGAAAAAACATATTCTGACCAGAAACCACTAGTTTAAATGAGGAGAACCTGTCAGAGAAATTTCTAAAACAACATCTGGATTAAGAACATATTTCTTACTATCCATTTTTCTTAACAGGGAAACAAGATGAAGATCCTGAATGTTAACATCCAATCTTACCGATGATTAGTTGAGACAATTTTGTATTCTAAAATTCAACCCATCCAACCAAAATTGCAGCAACAGAAATGAAACATGTTTTACATTTAAATTACACGTGCTGTGGTTCAGTCCGTAGATTACTACTTGTGTTGACACTAATGAATGCCCATTTTAGCAGTCAGACAAACGGAACAACATTAAACCAACACTTGAATTAATTGAAAATGTGTGTATATTTTAAAAGGAAATGAGTCATAAAATGAGAAGGGCATTGCATACATCCATCTTCTAATCCCAGTTCAAACCCAAGCAATCCATTAATGGACATGACATTGCCATAGAAATTATTGTTGAGGTAAATTCCACATTCTCATTAAGCAAACATATTACTAGCTCGGCCTGACATAATGTACTGCAAGCAGGTAAATTACAGTATAAACAATTCTGAGATACAGCTTAATTGTCTGCCATACTGTTTTGAGTCCATGCAGAAATCTTTGGGAAGAAAACACACAGAAAAAAACAAGAATAAAACCAAAACACAAAATATTTGGACCCTAATGTGAAAGGTTTACTGAAGTAAAGAAACAATGTCAAGTTCCTTGGCAGGGTAAAAAGGTGAAAATTAGGAACAATAATATATATATACATAGTTGTTTTCAAATAAATTATAAATACTGTTTTTGGTAGAAATCATAATTAAACATGGCAAATAATTTACTAGTAGGTGCAGTAGAGTAAAAGAAACCCAACAGTCATGACATTTATGCTGCTGATTCTGTGTAATTGAATCCTTAATTGAAAGGGGCGTGTTCAAAATAATAGCACTGTGGAGTTCAAGCAGTGAGGCCATTCATTCTGCAAAAGAACAGGTGTCAAACTGGTGGCCCTTATTCAAGGACGAAGGCAGCAAATGTTATGCATGCTGGTTATAGTGCATTTCTGAAAATCTGAGTAAAATGGGTCTTCTACACATTGTTCAAAAAAATTGTGTACACTGATAAAAAAAGTTGATTGGAGAGGGGACAACATACGAAGTGCAGAAAATGATAGGCTGCTCAGCTAAAATTTTCTTGAATGCTTTAAAATGGCAACCAAAACCAGAAAGACGTGGAAGATAACAGAAAACCACCATTCGAATGAGTCGAAGAATAGCCAAAATGGCAAAGATTCAGCCAATGATCAGCTACAGGGTGATCAAATAAGATCTAACGTTACCTGTGTACTGTAACAATTAGAAGACACCTATGTGAAGCCAAGTTATCAGCAAGAAGCCCCCGCAAAGTCCCATTTTTGAAAAAACAACATGCGCTGAAGAGGTTACTATTTGCCAAAGACTGGCGTAATGAGAAATGGCGCAACATTTTGAGGCCTGATGAACGCAAACTGGTTCTCATAGGGTCTAGGGGCCGCAGACAGCTTGTCAGATGAATTCACACTGAATTCAAGCCACAGTATACTGTGAAGACAGTGAAGCATCGTGGTTCAAGCATCATGACATGGGGATGTTTCTAAAACTATGCGGTTGGGCCTATTTATCGCATATCAGGGATCATGAATCAGTTTCAATACACCAAAATACTTCAAGCAGTCATGTTGCCTTATGCCGAAGTGGAAATTCCCTTGAAATGGGTGTTCCAACAAAACAACGACCCCAAAAACACCAGTCAGCGAGCAGCATCTTGGTTCCACACCAACAAGATTAACGTTATGGAGTTGCCAACCCATTTCATGGACCTTAATCCAATAGAAAACTTGTGAAGTGACACCAAAAATGTGGTTTCTGAGGCAAAACCAAGAAATGCAGAGGAACTGTGGAATGTAGTCCAACCATCCTGGGCTGGAATACCTGTTCACATGTGCCAGAAGTTGGTCGACTCCATGCAACACAGATGTGAAGCAGTTCTCAGAAACCATGGTTATACAACTAAATATTACTTCAGTGATTCACAGAACGGCTACATCTTCAAGCATTTTTCAGTTTATACAGTAAATGTTCTGAATTTGTGAAGACAAAATGCAGACACTGCTTTTTGTGAGCTTTATTCACTTTTTTGAACATACTGCTATTATTTCGAACACAACTGTATATTAAGTTCAAATAATACATTATTTTGTAAAGCCACCTCAGACTAACGAGTGGTTGTTGTTTCACATGATTCAGCTTTGTTTTAACCCTTATATTTGCATATTATGGTAATTCACAGTTTCAGTACATACATTATTTGGATAAATTAACCTCACAAAAAAAACATTTTAAAATGAAAGTGATGAAGCAATTTTTGTGGGATACATGGTGCGTTGCATAAAGGAAGAATTAGCAAATATCCAAATTACAGAAGATTCTATTGAAGTCATCCTTTTTCTTTAAGATGGAAGTTAAGAATATTTGCTTTTCTGCTTGAAGTAGGCCTCAAATCGCGACTGTGCATAGTCCTGAAATGAAAGGTGAATTGAACAATTGTTGATTACACTGCCTTGTTTAACCATGTGACTACACAGCATAGAGGTGAACTACACAATATCTGCAGTAAGTCAGCTGGAAATATCAGCTTCAAAGGTAATTACTGGAAAAATCAATGTTTTTTACAACAAATGTAATAAATACTGTTCTTTAAAAAAAATCTAACTAGCAGAATATACTGAGCATGCATCGGAATATAACATGGGGCCATACAATTGGAATAATTTAGGAATATTCATGTGTTTTGATAGAAATTGATACCTTATTAACCAAAGAGGCATTACATTGAAAATAAATTATTGTCAAAACATTATTTAAAGATGATAAAATACTGCATATTTAGGACACTGATATAATGGCTGCTGAAAAAGTAGTTATATGTGAATAATTAATAATAAATTAGTAATTTCCATTAGTGATAGAGATTAGCAAAAATGGTAATATCTTGGATATGTATTTGAATCAAATTAATGTGACCTTGGTGAATGAAGGTATCAACACAAAAACATGGACAGTTCTAAGTGATTCCAAAATGTTAGCCCCCGGTGTAATTGTTCACATACAATGGCCCCCAGTGTATATCTGAGCATATTGGAAAGCTTTAAGTCCTGGATTGGATATAAGAAAATGAATGATTCAACACTCACTCCAAACCTATTAAAATATTTTGATTGGATCTGACATAAAACCTATTATAGCCTAAATGAAGTGAAGAAATTGGATGACAAAATAATAGAGCAATATGTAGTAAAAGGGTGTTAACAAAAGTTTTTTAAAACTTTAAATATATCTATTTATTAACCAGGCGCGATATAACCATGATGTTTCACTCACGCTAGCTTGACCATACTCCCCGAGTGAGACAAATGCCAGCTTCAAGACACATTCCAGTAATTCATAGTCAACGTAGTAGGTTGTCCCCTGACTGAGCCCAAAATTAGAATGTACAGGACCTTTACTAAAAAAAACAATTAAACTCCAAAACTTTCTCAATATTTTTATGTTAACCTCTCTAAACTGTTAATTGTGACAATGTACATTTAATATTTGTTCTGTCAGAAAAGATCAGTACCCATATACACTGTGTGCACAATTATTAGTCAAGTCAGTATTTTCACCATACCATCATTATTATGCATATGTTCCAACTTCAAGCTGTTTAAACTGGAATGTTTCCTGGATTTAAGCATATCTAGTGATGTGTATTTGTGTAATGAGGGAGGGTGTGGCCTAAAGAGATCAACACCCTATATCAAGGTGTGCATAATTATTAGACAGCTTCTGTTCCTCAGGCAAAATGGGCCTATTTACCATATTTTAGTGAATATACCATTTTACAAACGGCGCATCCCCCTGCGCACTATACTCGGTGGCGCGCTACACAGAATGGTTTTTACACAAGATAACTACAGTCATTATTTTTTTTCTGTACTGTTGTTATAGCCCAGCTATTCCCAAAGTGGGATACAAAATAAATTGGTTTATTATGCATTTCTATATTCAAACGTGCTTATACGTTATTAAAGTGATGTTTTCATGTCAGAATAATCCTGTCTCACTGACAAAAATAATTACCAACTAGTGTCTGGATAAATAACAACATAATGTCAAACAGGCTAATTTGCATCCAACCAGAAAAACTATAATTGTTTGTTTTTATTGAGTACCTGAGAAACGACCTCCAGTATGCAAATCAAACTACAAACTGGACAATTACGGTATGTAACGCTAAAGTACAATTAAGTAAAAAAAGGAAGGAAAACGATATACAGTTAGATCACAGGCTACTCACTTATTCAGCACATATAAGCTTACATAATGACCACTCAAATCTTTCATTTTTATAATTTTATTGGACAGCTTAACTATTACTTCACGCTGTGTGGAATTCAACCCACCTGTAGCAGCAGCAGCAGGTTGGGCAAGACAGGGCAATCACCCCCAAGAACAAGCTTAGCTCTCCCATCGTTTGAATGGTGGCCAACCCTCCCTTTCTCTTGCCTGAAGTGCTTGAAAACAAATTTAAGTACCTGTATGGGAGATGCTCAAAACCGTAATGATGTGCAATCCGTCACGACTCCTTTTATTAGTGACTTGTTCAATTGTGTCGTTAATTTAATATAATTTTGTTATAAGTACTCCTCCAGCCCAATACTCAAACAACAACCGCTGTTTGTTTTAAGTTTTCTAAACTAAATAGATCAAGCTGCTCCTGTAGTATCAAAAAGACACGTTTAATGTAATAACCGATGCAGCTTTAATAAATGAATGAATTAGATCTTTATTTATTTTCTAATGCCAATATAGGACACCAGGCTCGTCACCACACTTTCAAAACTCTCGGGGCTCAGACGACCCGTGGCTGGGGGGGTTTGCATGTGTTACATTTGCTATATTTTAAAAAATCCATATCACCATCATGTTGTTCTTTGGAAAATATATAGCCTATAGATTATGTCCTACTGATATGGAATGGCACACATATTCTCCTCACAGAGTTTCTCTTAACTCATCAGATCCAAATTTAAAATGTACAGCAGGGTCTAGAAAGGATATCGACTTTTTAGCCATTTACATTTTAAAAACGTTGGTATTTTGGAAACTATAACATCTACCTCAAACTGAGTATAACACACTTTTACGGGCAGACTGTAATAATCATAGACACCTCATACAGAATATACCAGTTGGTCAAATCCTTAGACTTACAACGTAACTGCAGGACTGCAATTACAAATACTAAAGTGTGTTATTATCCGAGAACCGGGAATGAATAGAACATGTTTAGTTTTATTAATTGTAGCATGGTATTCACCCGCCTGTGCCGTTATTATTCTTATGATGAAAGATTTGCTATATGCACAGTAGACTTCGTTTTGACCTTAAAAAAATACATGTATTTAATGGACAAGATATTGATTTAAACTACTGTCACTTGTTTCATTATAGATGTGTAAACCATTGTTGAATTATTATAGAGACCATCGGAATTCTAACAGTAGGCTACACCCTTTAACAAAGCTAGTGGCTCAACAGACATCGTTTAGATGTAAAAAATTAAATATAAGTATTTTATAGTAAAACAAAACTCATTGGGTTAGTGCTAGGGGCACTATTCAGTATGACCATACAGTACGAGTGTACTTTTTCCATTCACTATTGGGCACATTGCTCAAAAGGTCAGAATCATAATGAGTTTGTTTAAATTACGTTACATATATGCTTTCCTAAAAACACTCAGATGAATACAGTAGATGGCACCCAGACTGACATAAATGAGGCCCCAGCTGTCTGATGTTTGGAGAGCATTTAATTAAACCCTGTTGAGAACTTGTGGTCCCTTCTTAAACGGTCAATTTACAGTGAAGTAAAACAGTATACCTCTCTGAACGTTGTCTGGGAGGCTGTGGTCGTCAACAGATCAAGGAACTGACATCCATGAATGGAAGACTTATGACTGTTATTGAAAAGGGTGGCTATATTGGTCACTGATTTGTATTGAAGTTTCAGGAATTTTTTTTCTGTAAATTTTGATTTGTTTATTATTCTCACTTTAACAGATGAAAATCAACAAGTGAGATGGTAAACGTTTTTCATTTAGTTGCATAATTATTCTGCATACAAGACCTCACTTTTACTTTCTTAACTCTTCAGGTTTGAGGGGTATTTAAAATTTGGATTGACCGAAAGCACTGTAGTTTTCCAATAACAAAATTGATCCTGAAGAATACAACTTGCCTAATATTTGTCAAAACTATGTAGGTTAATTCCCACAAATTATGTGTGTGTGTGTGTGTGTGTGTGTGTGTGTGTGTGTGTGCGCGTGTGTGTGTGTATGTGTGTGCGCGTGTATGTGTGTGCGCGTGTGTATGTGCGTGTGTGCACGCGTGTGTATGTGCGTGTGTGCACGCGTGTGTATGTGTGTATATATGTATGCATGTATGTGTATATATGTATGCATGTATGTGTCTGTGCGTGTGTATGTGTCTGTGCGTGTGTGTATGTGTATGTGTGTGTGTGTATGTGTGTGTGCGCGTGTGTATGTGTGTGTGCGCGTGTGTATGTGTGTGTGCGCGCGTGTCAGTAGCGTAGCCAGAAAAAACTTTTTGGGTGTGCATCTAAAAAACTTGGTGTGCCACATTGATTTCTCTCTACATAACAGAGGCCTATACTACGAAGCTATGTTTAACATTCCCTAGATTTCCTTTCATTACCTGGCTTCACTAAACCTAACAATTGCGATCTAGATTCGAGATGTCACGACCATGGTTACAATTCATTAAATCAACCCAGGATATCCGAATCTAGTGACAAGCGCGTTTACATAAAAGGGGCGGTGTGTGCATCATAAGACCAATCGCATACACGGACAAGTCTATGAGAGCCGCATATTTCGCTCTACTCTAGTAAATGATCATTTTTGATAAATTTAAAGAGCATAAAAATATAATCCAGGCATAAAGCAAGAAGGAAAGCTGGGAAAAAATGACACCCGTGTATTTATGAATGCCTCAGGCTCATCGATATCACTGACTATAATTACAATTGTGTATTCCATTAAACCAGTGTTGCTTCATGCCAGGCCCGACGGGAAAATTAACTCCGCAAGGGGGCACCCAAAATTACTAAGGAGGCACACATATTTCAGATCGGTAACAACACAATGAATAATGTTGATAGTATTTAGCCTAGTGGAGTGGCCAGTAATCATTTGTAGCTTGTAAATACACAACGCATTCAATTGCAGCCAGACACACGGCTGTCTTGCCATAATAAAAACATGTTAGACTGCTTTACAACTTTGACTATCCACTTCGACTGGTCAGTTAAAAAAAACAACTACATCTTCTGCAAAGAAAAGTTCCTAATTTCCATATTGCTCACATCACTACAGTTCCTAATATTGCTCAAATTCTATCCACCATCAATGTATTGCAAAAAGCAGTTATTAAACTATAACAATCAACAATAAATTAGACATTATAAACGAAAAATGTCAAATGTGAAGTCATCACACCACATCACCTCAATCCCGCAATAGACAATCAAAAGCAATTAAGAAATTAACGTATTGCCAAGCTATTTTCCACCATTTCCAAAAGCTTGCAAATTACACAATAATTCAAAACGGACAATGCTGATATTTCTTACCGGACTCAAAAAAGTTTGTCAGGCACACGAACCTGCCAGGCGCGGCAAGACAGTTTTACTCTGGTCGAATATCCCGGAGTTAACGGCAATGTTGGCAAGGCAGCCTCTGTGGTGGCTGGCGTCTCCATTTCCGCGCCACTTTGATTTGAGGATGTGCAAAACCACTTTCTAACATCCATAATTGAGCTGTGAAACTTCTTTCCAAGGGAAACAATCTACTACTAGGCTACATTTGAACGTAATCATCCGTTTCAAAATGAGCCCGCCTTTCTACTGTGTGAAGGCCAATCAACGTATGATTTTTACCAATGTGTGTCTTTATGTTAACCCGCTGCTTTTGATTCCTGTGCAGCGGCATAGCGTAATAATCAACGCAACAAATCGCAGATAGGCCTGCCCGTGGAGGGATTTGTAGGACACATATTGGAATCAATACTGCGGGGGCAAAATATTCTAACTGACGGGGCATTGCCCCCCTTTGCCCCCTCGTGCCGGAAGGCCTGCTTCATGCTGGTGGTGTATAACAATTTTATTTATTGTATTCTTTAATTTGCAACCCTGACAGTGTTAAACAGTCATGGGAGCAAATAAAAAAATGTACAGGGTGTGTAAATTAATCGTTACAATACTGGTTGTTTAGCAAGTTCTGTAGGAATAGAAAATCTATGTTCTCGATATATGGTCTCTACAGAGAAAGGGGATACATTGATGTTGATCCGTATCAAACAGACCATACATTAAAATAGCTTTAACAAACAAACGCAACACTATGCATAAAGTCTGTACCTGTAAGCGCACAATTTCGATTTATAGCACTGCACTGGCACATACGGATCAAGATTATCTGCTGAATGTGTTGGCCTATTACACCCGTTTCAGTCTACTACACTGTTTGTCTCCCATGATATTCGCTTGGGTCACGTTGGAGGCAATTTTTGCGCATACACTTAAATGTGTAGGCGTGGATCTAGATGTTGTTTTTTAACGAAGAAAATAAGAATTTATTTAAAACGAACAAATATTATAAATAGATCATAATAGACTAGGTTTAAAAACATTTATTTTTGCCAAGGCTACAACAAAAAGTGCATTATGCATCTAATTTCTGGGTGTGCCAGCTGCCACTTTGGGTGGCACAAGCACACACTGGCACACCCGTGCCTACGCCACTGGCGCGTGTATGTGTGTGTGCACGTGTATGTGTGTGTGCGCGTGTATGTGTGTGTGCGCGTGTATGTGTGTGCACGTGTGTGTGTGCGCGTGTGTATGTGCGTGTGTGCACGCGTGTGTGTGCATGTTTATGTATGTATGTTTGTGTATGTATGTGTATGTTTGTGTATCTATGTATGCATATTTGTGTATATATGTATGCATGTATGTGTATATATGTATGCATGTATGTGTATGCATGTATGTGTATACATGTGTGCGTGCGTATGTGTGCGTGCGTATGTGTGCGTGCGTATGTGTGCGTGCGTATGTGTGCGTGCGTATGTGTGCGTGCGTATGTGTGCGTGCGTATGTGTGCGTGCGTGTGTGTGCGTGCGTGT